>JAWPHD010009062.1:0-108037 GCA_037043455.1 Cyrtodaria siliqua | reverse complement strand
CAATGAGGAGATAAACACACGTTGCATCATGCGTATACTTGCAATTTAAACATACGTTATTGCTTTTATTTTACATACAAGCAAAATGTTTGAGCCACAAGTTCTTGCAGCATTATTATCGAAGGCCTTTGCCGTCAGTATTACAATTAACCACTAGAACCAAAATATCCATAATGTGTGCAAATTCCTACAGTGCGCACGGACGATTCCGGAATTGAACCGCGCATTTTGAGAATTCCGATAATGCCCCGCGTTTTAAAAATTCTTACTTTGCGCAGAGCAATTTTGAATTGACCATCTTCTCATATACACTCACTGGGCATGAACAGACGGATACAACCATCCCACCAGCATTGGCCCCGGGGTTCATCCCCACCCCTTCTGACATAGTACACACCCCTTGGGACATAGTACCTGTGTCATAACGTGGAAACCATTGAGATCCCCACCATATACACCTTAACGCGGGTGCAGTAATTTGTGATATTGCACCATCGACTGCGTGATCTCATTCTGTTATGAATTATAAGCTTTTTTTAAACAGTTTCCATCTTTGCGAAGATAATCAGGTGAGCTATTCAGTGCCATTTTGGTCCTCTTGTTCAATATTCCACATGCTTGTAGATGTGCCGTGAATCCAACAATGGCTGTGCTTGCATTTTGTGTTGCTACAGAAGTGAGTATGTTGGCATATGTAGCTTGTATGGAAACGTTTAAGGGTCACCAGTTGTTGCGTTAATTACGTCCTTATAGACTTCGAAATTGGCGGGTTGTTGCATTGTTTCGCGTCTTTTCGGCCGCATTTTCTCGACTTACTGCGTGTTTCTTGAATCATATTTCGACTTGAAAGAATGCGTCTTAGTACGATTTATCTTCACATGTCAGAAAGACTGAAGTCGACATTTTCGTCAATCAACTAAGTTTAGTTGTTGTATGTCGTCTTGACTAGTTATATTTCAATATGTCGATAAGAAATTTGACGACTTAATCAAATTTATTACGTCATGTCGTCATCAATAGTGTATTCTTATTGACAGTAAACACGACAAATCGTGTTCTCCGTGGTTCATTCAATTATGAGTTTATCTCATGTCATTAATATAATTTTACGCGTGACCGGTCGTCTGCCAAAGAAACCGTTTCTAGAAATCGGATCGGATCATGGAGCAGGAAAAAGAAGAAAAAGAAGAAGCCAAAGAAAAAGAGGTAGAAAGAGCTTATTCTTTTTCTTATATTACATGCAGATTTTTCTTTAATGAGATATTCAATTCAATTAACTTTAATATAACATTCTGGTTATAGGGGGGAAAATGCTCACGTCGTGATGACTGGCACCGGTGATGGTGTCAGTGGTGTTATAAACCCGATAATGGCAAATAAAAGCGAATTAAAAACAAATTAAACGCCCAGATAACTGCTTCAGTGTTTGTTTTAACTATATATTCAGTCCCACGTTGAAACATTTCCAGGAATTAATGGCATATTTTAACAAAGTGTGCGACCGTAGTAAGGTTATATTTCAAGTTAACGGCATTGAACTTGATTAACGGCGTTGAACTTGAAAACAAAACGTAATCACGTACTCGGCGAAAATTCAAATCAATTGCGTTTATTTTTTAATAAAATCGTTATTGGGTATATTACTGTGTTGTAAGGTGTTAAAATCAATTACTTGTATCGGTATGATATAACACTTTTCAATGGGAAAAGACAGTAAAATAGCACTGTATTGGTTTTGTCTACTTCTGAGCAGGATGAAGGAATGGGGGAGATACATTTAGGAAGTATAAGATAAGTGATCAACAACAAGTGCAGGGTTATGTCAAAAATGGAGAAAATTACAATAATTGAATGAAGTTCTGAGCAATTAATTATATTTCATAGGCGTAGGATCCGGGGGTCTCGGGGGCCCCGTCCCCAATGTTCAGAGTTGGGGGCCAGAGTCCAACTCTTTTTTTTATTGTCAAATATCTTTTTCAAAAAGTTTGACCCCACTCCCCCACCCACCAATAATTGAAACGTGCCTGCGCCCATGTATTTAACAGTATAGTATATAATACTGACCTATATAAAGTCTGACATTCAATAAGCAATCTAAATGAAGATTGCCTTCTGTTAGCCACTCAAATTCCTTCAATTATATTTACTGTGTGAAAGGAATATATCCAAGGTGTTTGCAGTAAGGAGAATGCTTTATTATCACAATTAATATAATAATAATAATAAAATAATAAGTATTTGTGTATAATATTACCTTCAAATTTGTATTAAATCCCCCCATGTACCCAGCCGTTAATAGAAACAACTGATTATGTACGTACGCTTTGTTAAAAAGGCACGCTGACTTTTTGACTCTTGTGTTTACATAAACATTACCTGTGCTATAAATAAACCATCTGGAATGATATTCACACTTCCTGTGTTGTGCTTAGCATCGGCGCAGCATGTAGGTGATACAAGAAAAATATTTATTCGGTATAGTGTGTACAGTTTAATTTTATTCAGTTTATTTGTTAGCATAATTCTCTAAGTTGTAAGTTACTGCTTCGTCAACTGTTTCAGTTTTTGTGTTAATAAGCATATTCTGCCTTTAAGGAGTATGTCCCCTGGTATAAAAGAAGATTCAAAGTTGGATATATAGATCTCAAACCCTTCTGCATATTTTTCCATGACACGTGCAGTACCTCATCTCATTATCCTAGTTAGAAACATAAAAATGATTTCAAAACTGAAATAATATAAATAAAGAGGTTTTAATAGGGCATTTCAAAGTGACTCCAACAGGTTCAATAAACCTTGATATCCTTAGCGAGCTGGTGCTATCAATTAAAATCTAAAATATTCCTGTCAACGTTGATTTTAAAGAAACAAATCAATGTTCATAATCAATCCAGAAATCAATCAATCCAGAAATTAAACACAGTACATATGTTATTTACATACCTGGTCATGATATTTGATTGGTCACTACATGTACACATTCTATTTATAGATTATGCTACTCTCAATATTTAATTTCAAGATAAACAACTTTATATATATTTTATTTTTAATTTTTAATTGCTGGCACAACCTAGACAATAATATCATGGTAATATTTTAGAAGTTATCTGTACAAAATTGTCTGATATTGATGAGTTCTTATTCCTGCTAGATTCTCTGTATAGTGCAAAGTTAAAAAATATCTTCATTTTTTTATTTTTTATTAGTATTTTAGCTTTTATATGATGTTTATGTGATATACCATAAGTTTCATGTAAAAATATTTAGTTATTTTTTTACTTATCCCACTTTTAACTTTGGTATTTAAATACAATTTTACTTGGTTTTCAATAAATATACATACTCCCTATACAATATCGATACAATCTTGGACACATTTTTCAACCAACCAGATTCGATCGCTAATAGCTGAGTCATGGCCCTTGAATTATCGAAAAATTCAGTTTATATTCTAGCCCCGCGTCCCTGACACATAAAAACAGTCTAAAACGCATAATTTGAAAATATGTGCGTCCCCAGGGATGCATAAAGTTTGGGGCGATTCGTAGGTATGAAGGTACAAATACAATCATGTACGGAACTAACGGCATCCTTAGTCGCGAGTTTCGAGCTTTGTGATTGGCTAAAATGCATATAGGCTGTAAAATGTGATTAGTTCACTTTAGACTGCTACGCATCGTTTATATATAATATTGTATGAGTGAAATGGTACATGCGCAGTGAAGCAGTCTATAGATCAACTTAAATTGATTTGACTAATCAAAATGATTGTTTCATATGAGCAAGGAGTAAGTATACAGGGAGGAGAAACGGGTTCATAAACGCTCTAGTTTATCGATTTAAGTTGTCGAGCTAGAACGGCGCCATTTACTATTTTATCGATACAGGTAAATTGATCGCAAGCGCGTTACATTTGAAGAGATAAAATTTCAGCCAACATCTCAAAATAGGCAGTTTTTACGGTCTCTTTTTTACGGCTTTCTGTTGTAATCAACATTACGAAATTACCTTCTTGACAAAGATAAATATGTCTACTATTCACTTTTTGTTATTATTAATGCCTAATATAACCCGTACTTTGCATCTCGTTTGCAATAGCTATACACAATTTGTAATTTGAAAAATTTAAAATTTCAGCCGATATCTCAAAAGAGGCATTTTCTTCACCTCTTTTTAGGCTTTGTCTTATAATCACCACCGTGAAATTACCTTCTTGACAAAGATAAATATGTGTACTATTCACTTTTTGTTATTTTAAACCCGTACTTCGTATCGTGTACCGCCGCCATCTTTGTTACACGTAGCCGTCTGGTAAAATGTGCTTTTATACATGCAAACAAATGTATACACGCTCTGTATCAGAGAACACAATGTGCATAAATAATACTCATGTTTACATTTCGCGCTTTTTTTTTTAAGTGTAATTATTTATAAGAATTTGCTGTTTTTCACACACGCGCCAGAAGTAGTAATTTTTACGCAGTAGTGAAACACACGCGACAACATAAAACGGCAAAATGGTCCCTGTCTCCTCCCTGTATACTTACTACCTGATATGAGCTTAGGCAGAATGTACTTTCGTTTTTGCATAGGAAATACAACTCCATGCCACCAAAGAAAATATTAAAATTTAACCCCAAACAAACGCGATTGACCTTTTTAACACCGACTTCAAGTGATAGTGATACAACATCAACATCCACTAGTGTTAATGTAGATACCAGGGCAGATGCCAACAATAATGAAATGAAATTCTAAATTAAAATGTTTCTGTTCAGCGATCCTGGCTGAAGACGTTTCGTGGTTGCGGTATGTAATTTGTAAACGAAGTTAAGCCCAATTTCATCAATTGTGAATTATGTGACAGCAACAAAGTGGAAAATGGTATGATTAAAGATGCACAAAATCAAAATGTTCAACATAGTACACTGATCAGACATTGTGATCTAGATGAACATAATTATTTCTGCAAGCTCCTGATTGGAAAATGTGTTGTCAGAAAATACTAAGTCAATTAATAAATGCAAATTAAAAAATAATGACAAGTATAATACTTTCAAATAAAATGTACTGTAATTTATTTCAATAACTAAGGTGGAATTTAGAAGGCTTAGCATTAGTTTACAGATAGCTAGTCATTGTTTCATTTCTAGTCACTTCTTCATCAGTATCATTCATGTGATGACATTGCGTTAGTCAAGGTTTACCACCACTAATTACATGTAAGCTCTGAGGTGTAGTCGAATGTAGTTCCTATAATAACAAAACCTTAGCGTCTTTATATATAAAGCCTTTGAAATTAGAAAAAATAATACATTTACAATAGCGGTTTTTTATGTTATTGTAAAGTTGCATGTTTACGTTATAAGTGTATATTTGTTTATTACAAGCTATGTATATACATTTGTGTACTAGTTAGAAGCTTCCCATTTATCACGCTAGTTAAATCTAACATTACATATAAATTAATATAACTATGTGCATTAACATATTAGCGATTCAATGTGATGGTTCAGTCACCTTCTCTGCATATTTTACTGCTAAAGTATTAATTGTTACCTTATAAATATGAATACTTTCTGTTTATTATGTTAATTGTTGGTATAATGTTGTATATATATTTCACTATCGCTGTCAAGTTTATATGTATTTGTTGTATCCTCACGGGTCTTATGACCCATTGGAATAAAAAAGGAATTCTTACCTTTTTTATGGAAATGGGCATTATAAGTAGGGGGAAAACTGCCTGTTTCTGTTCGATTTTGTGGTTGTATGTATAAGAAGCGTATTAATAAGTTTTACTGGATCACTGATGAACATTTTCGAAATTTTGACTCTATGCTTACATTGTGTGAGCAACCATCAATGAAAACAGCTGTACCTTTGACCTGTTCAGTAAACACACAAGAACTTTCTTACATGTCTTGTGACCCCACCTTTTCTGGAGATTTTTCAATGGGAAAATTAGTTTTCTATATGAACATTACACTGCTGCATTATCCATACTTGAGTTGAATTTGCAGAAAATCATTAATATGTGACATTTTAACATTGGTGTCTATGGGGAAAATAATTAGTGGTTTCATACTTCAAGTATTATGATTTTAAGTCAATGAAAACTGGACATCTGTAGTGTATAAACTTCCATAAACAATTTAAATAAGGCAACATTTAATGTGAATCTTGACATTTTACACTTGTTTAAATATTTTTTCAAGTCAATCTTGTAAATAAAATGTGAACTTTTCATCTGGATTAACAAGTTCATTTGATACTAAAAATATTAGTAGTTTGTACCCAATTAAAAGCATGTTTGGACACGGAAATTAAAAAATATGACAAGTTTGAAGTATATGTTCAACTAAGTAATAAACTGTACAATTTCAAAACTAAGGTTAAACTGAAGGTTATTAAACATTAATTTATAGATAGCTAGTCATGTTCATTTTATATATCTAGTCACTTCTTCATGTGATTATTGTTTTGATCAAGTTTTATGATTTTCTTTGGTGACATGACATTTTTTTTCTACCCCAAATCCATCCGGGGACTTGTCAGCACATTCAGTGAATGCAATGATAAATAAACAACAACTGAAATGGTAGTTTTATAAACTTTATTTTTCATTGTTTTACATTGTACAGTTGATTCAGGTATATACAACTAACGAAATGGGACTCATAGTTTTGGGCTGGGACTTATTTTTTTGAACAAATGTGAGTCCCAGAACTCATAGAAATTCTAGATTATTCACTGGAAAATCTCATAATCACCCCCATGCCCCCTGCATAATTTTTGTTTGTTTTTAATGCAGTTATCTTGATTATTGAAGACTGTGTGTGCAAATAAGAACCAAAGTTCTATACTGCCATATCTGACATCAGTTACATGTCATCACCACCACCCCCCCCCCCCCACACTTTCATTACGTGGTCCGAGTATTAACTTTCATACCCGTTCCAACCCCTTCTCCAAGACACGAAAACGGGGTTGGGTGGGGTATGAAATTTTAAACATGTTCAGTGTTTCTGCAGGACTAACTGGGGGTCATTTTGTAAATATAGGGGTCATATTTTTTGGACATGCATTTTGATGAATAGACCATGTGATGTCAGATAGACATGCATTATTAGTTGATTAGACATCTTCTCTTCTTCGGTGGATTGTTCAGGAAAAAAGGAAGTTAAAGGGACGTACGGCAATCTTGATGTTTTTATCAAGCATCAATATTAGCGTTTACTTTAAACCGGCTTTTATATCATTAAATAAAAACGCTGTGTTTTCAATTTTCTATGTTATTTTACCAAATGTTGAACTATATTATTGGTGCAGTATTATCAAAAGTCAGTAATATACAAAAATTAATTTGGTTTATACTATTCTTATAATTATTATTAATGATTGAAACAATGCATGTTATTTAGGAAAAACTAACGGGACGCCGCGAGTTTTCAAATATTCAAGATTGTCATGTGTCCCTTTAACCGGCGTTATGTTTCATTTTGGGTTCGTCTGCCATTTTAGCGGACGTATCGTGATTATCTACGCGCTTTTATTTGCTAGTGTTTTTATATAAGCGTCTACCTACTCAGACCCACACACATATGATGACGACAATAACGCGAAAAGTACAGACATTAGTTTAACCTGTTCTAAAAATAGACCAAGAATGAATAACTTTATTTTCCAATCATGGGCCACAAAGATGGCATTATAATCACCGTAAAAAAAAAACATAATGAAACAACAAAAGCCTCATTCTGATTAGCATAATAACAGTAAATTAAAATGAAATTATAAGATGTAATATGATAGATATGACGATGACAATAACACGAAAGTACAGCTATTAGTTTAGCCCATTCTAAATATAGACCAAGATTTAAATAGAAATAAGTGATTCCTTACATTTGAAGCTTTTCAAGAAAGTATTACGACGATAATTTGACGGGTATTTAATTTCTAGCCTAATTAATTTCATTGCGTCACGAAAAACGCACAAGCTGATTTATGTCTCGTCGCTGATCATTTTAGTGCGCCAAAAACCGCAAGAAACGCGCTCTCGCGGAAACACTGCATGTTATCACATTTTTTTTCAGTATTTCGTTTTTTAAACATGTTTTATTGTCAAAATATTTGTTATAAAATCCCGCTAATATAAACTTTCCTATCGCTTAATGGAATTAAGGCGGGACCACATAATGTACCTTTTTTTCATGGCTCAGCAATTACTCGAAAATTAATGAAGAGAGTTACGTCAATCACTTGATGTTTATCACAATACGAAAGTTCATGGAACGTAACAACTCAATGTCATACAAGAGGAAAAGTTCAAATACGTTTTCAGGGGCAATAATTTTGTCAATTACAGTGAGAGTTTTTCCTGAAACTAACGCGAGTTTAAATTAAGAAAACTCATGATTGTCATGTCCTTTTATGTGGTTTGAATTGAAATGGTCAGCTAAAATATTTTAATAACAAAAACGTACAAATTAACATATTGTTTATAATCTATATCCAAAATATTTAAAACAGAAAGAAGCGACATACATGTTAAAAGTGAGGTCATCTTTAATTGATAATGTCACATTAAATTTATGACATCACATCGGTTTTAAGTGTTTAGCTCTACTGGACGAAGGTCAGCTTATGGGATGATGTGTTGTCCGTCGTCCGTCCATGTGACCGTCGCTAACCTTTTTTTGTGGGTGATATAGTCCCTCCGTTTTCGCCCAATTTTAACCAAACTTACAGTAGTTATATATCTATAAGATATGATACGAGTTCTTGAGATCGCTAATAGCTGAGTTGTCTGCCCTTGAATCATCAAAAATGCATAATTTTGCGTGTGGGCACTCTAGCCCCTCCATTTCTCATCTGCCCTTAACCAAACTTAATATACAGTAGTTTTATATCCATAAAATCTCGGACAAGTTCTTGAACCAGCCAGAGTCGATATTTAATAGCTGAGTTGTCTGCCCTTGAATTATAAAAAAATCCATAATTTTGCCTTGTATATAGCTCCTCTATTTCTCATCTGATCTTAACCAAACTTACACAGTACATGAAGTAATATATCTATGAGATTTCAGACTATTTCTTTGAACCTGACAGATTCAATCAATAGTAGCTGAGTAATTTGCCCTTAAATTGGCAAAAATGCATAATTTTGCTTGTTGACACTGTCGGCTAGCTTTTCCATGTTTCATCCAATCTTTACCAAACTAACACAGTAGTTCTGTATGCATAAAATATCGGACGAGTTCTTGAACAAGGTAGATTCGATTGCTAATAACTGGGAGTTATCTGCCCGTGAATTATTAAAAAATACATAGTTTTGCCTTGTGGGCACTCTAGTCCATCAATGTAGTTCCTCCATTTTTCATCTGATCTTAACAAAGTGTACACATTAGTTATATATATATGCATAACATCTTGGATGGGTTGTTAAACCAGTCAGATTCGACCATTAATAGCTGAGTTATCTGCCCTTGAATCAGCAAAAATGCATATGAACTAGCAAGATGTGATTGCTAATAATCAAGTTATTTGCCCTTGAATTGGCAAAAACACAAAGTTTTATCTTGTTGGCATTTTATAGTGCCACCATTTTTTATCCAATCTTAACCAATCTTACAGAGTAGTAGTACAAAAGGTTTAGGACAAGTTGAAATGTGGACAAATTAAAAACAAATACTGCCATATCTGACATGCCCCTCCCCCAAACACGCACCCAGCTGATACAGCCAGTAGACATGGTAGAGGGCCTCTTGTTAATGCTATAACTATTGGCTTCTGTCTATTAAAAACAGATGGCTGAAAAGATGAAAGCAATTGAATTACTAGGCTTGTGTGATGACGAACGTTTAATGCGAGTCATCAGTGATGGTCTGTTGATGATTCAAGATCGCGCTGTCTTCGAAGTGCGACAAAAGAATTAATTTTGCGATAATTTCTGTAATTTCTGTTAAGCTTTGGTATAGTTTGCCATGCATTACGAAAAGAAAATATCGATCAATTCTATATATATATATCTTGAAGTAAATCTAATAGGTATTCCACTACTGTTTGAAATTAGTGCTTAAAGAGGCTCTACCTATATCTTTTTGTCCACCAATTGATATAAACTTTACTTAATTATAAAGAGGACTATGAAAAAAGTAAATGGCAATAATTTCACCCCATGTAATATGCGTCTTGCTGGGGAAAATCAGGATTGAAAAGATCGGATTTTTGAAATTGTATTCGTAATTGTTTTAGACAAGCCGATTGCGGAGATTTTCCAATCTTATTCGTTTACAATCGGAACTGCCTCGTCGGTTGACGAAGAGTTCCGATCGATTCGTTTACTATCGGAACTGCCCCGAATAGTTTGTTTTCGTTCAACTGAATCGCATTGCGCATGTCCGAGAAAATCGTAAAAACTCGTAGTTCTCCGTCAGGAATAAACGGCAGGGCAGCATTTTATTCAAGATAATGTTTTGATCATAATTAATAATTTACAGAACTGGAATACGAACCATATTTCTTCTTAGAATACTCAAAAAATAGCTTTGTATACATATAAATGCAGTAATATTGAGTATTTAATATTTTACATTAAAAATCGCGTAGATATAGGTAGTGCCTCTTTAAAATAAAACCCGCTAATCTTAAATGTCTAATAATTGTAATATTTATAAAATAATTGTAATTTTAGGCAAAGAGGGTTTTTACAGTATGCCATGGGTCAACAAAAAAAGGTGTGGTTTGTGTAACGTATGCTGAGTGCCTAGAAAAGTGTAAGTTATTTTAAGTACTTTGGAGAAAACAATACATACTCAGTTACAAAGAAAAAAATACTTTACACCCCTATCCTCTTTATCAAGTGACAGTCCTTTAATGATTCAACCTATTGAAAAACAAATGACAACATGATATTGGCAATGTAATGATAACACATTTGGTACCAAAGATGACATTAATTTTGGAATATATACAGTTAATTCTAAAAAAAACTTTCTTTTGCAACTGAGCTGTGTACACTTTCTTTTGCAACTCAGTATATATTCTAAATATCATTATGTCAATAATTATGTCTACCCCAACATCACACTGGGAGAGACATATTGTTTTTAGCTTGGATGTCTGTCTGTCCGTCACAAGTCGTGTCCTCTCCATATCTTTTGAACTGCTTGAGGAGTTTTGAACTTGGCACAAATGTTCACCATATCGAGACGATGTGCACAGCGTAGCTTGCAGTCACGTCCGTTCAAGGTCAAGGTCACACTTAGAGGTCGAAGGTCATGTGCACTATAGTTCATGTCCTCTACATATCTCTTTAACCGCTTGAGGGATTTTTAGATAACTTGGCACAAATGTTCACCATATCAAGACGATATGCAGAGTGCAACTTCCAGCTACATCCGTTCAAGGTCAAGGTCACACTTAGAGGTCGAATGTCATATGCACTATACTTCGTGACCGCTCCATATCTCTTGAAACCGTTTGAAGGATTTTGAAATAACACAAATGTTCACCATATCGAGATACGTGCAGAGCGCAATTTTCAACAAGGTACACGTCTATATGCATTACACTGAGACTGTTGGGAGAGACATATGATTTTGATATAAAAACAACACCGTCTAGTTCATTTTGAAATTGCCCCGAACTAGTCTAATATTTGGACATAAATCTACATACATTATAGCAATGAGTCTCAGTGAAAATTAATGTGTCCCATGGTTATATAATTGACATAATTTTTGACAGTCCGAAACAGAAACTTGAAAGGACTTGCAAGTTTGTAATATGTAACAAGTTATTGATTTGAACTTTAATTTTATTTTACTTATTTCCTGCCTTTAGATATTGAACATGGGAGCCGCATGAATATTTAAATATAACAGGTTAAGGATTATGTCCACTTTTGCGGAATCCCAATGAAAATGCATAAACGAAAGAAAACAATTAAAACTCAAATAATCCTGATTATTTTTACATGTAACGTGCAGTTTAATTTGTTTACATTTTTATCTAGACTGCACTATAATAAAAACTTACTTGATAAAAATGTGTGTTCATCCATACTCAGCTTATGTCATACTCAAGGTCATGTGGTTATTGACTAATTCAAATGTTTATCAAGTGTATATTTATAATTGAAGCCTTTAAGGGTAGCAGTGTTTAGAAAAAATGTGTAAACATATAATGAAAGTGTCATGAAAACATATTCAAGATTATTTGAGTTCTAGTTTTTTCTTTTTCAAATGCAATCTCAATGGGATAACACAAAAGGGGACATACTCCTTAATTATAATGCAACTATTATGTAACACGGTTCTCCATTGGCTAACGTCTAACATTTGCGACCGTAAATCGCCTGATTTACAGTCGGAAAAGTATGTGACATCACATAACATAACAAGCGACATCATTGGATGACGTCAACAAATACCGTTATCGATGAATTCGAGTTTTCATAGAAACAGTCAAGTGTGTATGTATAATTTTACTTTATATTTCTGGCATTTAAATACAATAGCATTAGCATTGAGATAACCATGCTAACATTTTCAGTCTGGGACGGTAAGTGATTGGTTTTACGGTCTGAAATTACGTTTCCACTCAACACTCACATACCGTCCCAGATTTAAAATCTTAGCATAGTTATCTCTTAAGTTATTCATAGTGCTCAGACATCCAGATTGCCTTTGAGCGCGCATTAGCAAATTAGTATGTACACCCTGTTTGCATATTTGAAATTACATTTTTAAGGCTCCGCTACCGCGTCGCCATAAAACGAAATTTCAGACCGTAAAACCACTCACATACCGTCCCAGATTTAAAATCTTAGCATAGTTATCTCTTTAAGTTATTCGTAGTGCTCAGATATCCAGATTTCCTTCGAGCGCGCATTAGCAAATTAGTATGCACACCCTGTTTGCATATTTGCACACCCAAGTTTTAAATGTTTGCCTTATAATAAGTACACTCGCCGCCCACAAACATTGCGAAGGTCCTTTTCAGATTGTGAATGATCCGTTTACCGGTACCATTTAATTATATTATTTAGAGGCTTTATAGCAAATTTACATTACAGGCCGGGGAATATTTGAAATTACTCCGACGGAACGCCTCAGTTTAGTACTAAAATCTGACGGGACAGAGATAGATGAGGAGTATTTTGGGATGCTGCAGACCGACACCGAACTAGTGAATTTTAGCTATTTATCTGCTGCTCTGAAACCCTAGCAGAACATCTTGGTGTACAGTTTTAAAAGATTACATAACATTTTGACAAATAACCATGCATACATGGAAGATGCATAATGATTTAATCATGAACAACTTCTGAACAAGTGAAGCAGGTGTGTATCTGGATTACCCTACAGGACTGTTATATCCAAGTTAAATTTTGTCATGAAGTTTATAGGGCTTTTTGATGTCTAACATGAAGATACAGTGTTCTCCACAGACCATTTTAGCCGGGCACACTACTCGGCAGTGTATTAGCCAGCCAACCGTGCAGCTGTCTTTTGCGCGGCCGTTTTTGAAAAATCACGGCCAATATTTGGGGGAGTGTTTTTATTTTTGCTAAAAAACATTTCCAAACTCTTACTTTTTCAATATCTAAAATTGTTATGTTTTGTATACATTTATTGAAGAAAGATATCTGAAAGCTTTTTACCTTTATCAGTAAAACATAAACTGCCCCAGAGACACCAACTTGACGCAGATTGGCTCTCAGCATGTTCTCTGTTTGCACACCCTGTTAGTCGATTTGTACACCCAAATCTTGAATTTCTGCCTAATACACTATCTGATGATGCATATAATTATTAGATATGTAAATAAGGCGTAAAATAGTGCGCCCAACTAATTTGGTCAAATTTAGCCCCGCCCCTATGGTCACAGTTTAACATAGACTTAAATATGGAAAAACATTAATATTTTCCATTTACCTTCAGTTAATGATCATCTGCCAAGTTTGTTCAAATAGTGGCCCTGGGTAAAATTCAGGGCTTGAGGTTAACATTTACAGACAGCTTGCCCATAGGGCAAGTTTACTCTGAAATTTACTTGCCCATGCCAGTTTGTTGGTTGCCCTGTGACAATTATTTAGACCCGAAGTGTTTATTTATAAGGATATACTGTTTGTACATTATTGTTACAAACAACATTATACCAGTATGATACCACTATTGTCTAATATTACAAATAAGGAATATCCAAATTTTTACAAACAGCATATATACCAGTATGATACCGCCAGGGCTTTTTTCATGTATTTTGGGGGAAAGGACCCTTGTAAATTTGGAAAATTTCTATCGTAAAAACGACCCGATCGGGGATTTTTTTCATCGGTCAAATCATCAAATGGACAATTGAGAATTATTTATGTCAACATTTTGTAAGTTAAGGTGAGGTAAAAACGTAAAAGGTATTATTAGGAACACTACTACATCAATAACATACCACTGATATTGATTAGTATTTATTGCACCTCGCACAACATCCTTTTTTTTGAGATTGGGATTATTTTGCTAAATAATTAGGAAACAGACACTATTTTGAATTTTTCAGCCCCGTGGGACCAGAGCTGTAGATAATTTTTGACTGCAATGAGTATTTACTCATCAGATTCAAAATGATCGATTAACAAGGAACTCGTTCAGAGTAAAAAATAGTTCATGCTTTCAAAATGGATGTAAATTACCGTTAATACATTATAAAAGAAGTACCTCTTCTGATTGAATGGAAGTTAAGTAAAACAAAAGGAAGTTAAGTAATTAAAAACAAAAGCAACACTTTATGACCTTAATATTAGGTACATGCTTGGAACAGTTTTCATCACGTAAATATGAATAAACTGTTCCACAGGCCTATACAATAGGATTATTACTATAGTAACTTGTTCTGGAAGTTTGTATCACCTAGAGTAGGTAAATGAGAGGCGTAGCCTAGAGTGTGATCCTGATCTGGCATTTACCTACGAGAGGTGATACAAGCTTCAGAACAAGTTACTATAGTAATGATCCTTTTATTATATACCTCTTTACATATCTTTAAAATAGAATACATGTATCAAAAACAAAAAATTAAAACAAAATTATATAAAGTCAAATTAACTGAAAACCACCAACAGGAAAGACATGAAAACATGTACATAACACGCGCATGAAAGCATGTACATTGCATTGCAACAAATACACCTGTGTTCATTACACATCAAATTCTGGTGAATTTACCAACTGACATAATTTTAAATTAATTGATTAACCCACAATGTTCACAAACGCACAAACAAACATTCTGATAGTTCACATTTCATGTTAAAACATCCGTTGTTCTTAATATCAATCCCTAACATTCCAATTGACATTTTCCAACATCTATTTTTAGTAGCATACTGATAACCTGTAGTGTGATACGGTTTGTTGTATTCCACTGTAAGAAAATGAAGTTACTATGTATATAATATTGATAGGTATATAATAAATACAAATATAATACTTATGAGTGGTTGTATAAGTTGTATAAGTTGATGAGTAATGATACTCACAGTTTAAAAAACGGAGGGTTTTTGCAGCAAAGGTATGAGTGAAATACTCAAAAACTCAGCTTATCTACAGCTCTGCGTGGGAAACCTAGAAAAAGCCCTGACCCTATTATCCAATATTACAAAAACACAAAAGAAATAAGGAATATGCGATTGTTATCAAATGCAAGCCCAAAAACCAGCCCAATCGCCTCGTTAACAACGGAGTTAATGGAGCTCTTTAATTGAAAATTAACATTTTAACGATGTCCGCTCAATAACTTGAGTATTTGTTGTTCAATCTTTATGAAACTTTGGAATTTTTTTAGTCCCTTATTCTGGTTATTAGATTGGGGTATGTCATTTGGCCGGCGGGCCTTCGGCGTCAAAATCTTACTTTCCGCTCAGTGACTTTTGTTAGGAATGAGGTATAGCGATGATATATGCAGGGTAGCTTGGGATTGCATTTGGAGTCACTGGGGTCAAGGTCAAAGTCACTGTTACTAAAAATAGAAAAACGGTTTCAGCTCAATACGTTTTGTTAGGATTGAGGTATTGCAATAAAACTTGCAGGGTATATAGCTTATATGGAAAGGAAACTTGGGATTGCATTTGGGGTTACTGGAGTCAAGGCCCAGGTCACTGTTAATAAAAATAGAAAAACAGTTTTCGCTCGCTAACTTTCATTATGAATGAGATATTGCGATGAAACATGCAGGGTAGGCAGCTTGGCAAGGAAGCTTGGAATTGCATTTGGGGTCAGTGTTGTCAAGGTCATTGTTACTAAAAATAGAAAAATGTTTTCCGCTCAATAAGTTGAGTTGGAAATGAGATATTGGAACGAAACTTGCTGTGTATGTATTTTATATGGAAATGAAGCTTGAGGTTGCATTTGGGGTCAAGGTCACTGTTCCTAAAAATAGAAAAAAATATTACGTACTTAACTTAGGAATGAGATATGTCAATGAAACTTGCTTGCATGTAGCTTATATGTGCCTTAATAACAAATCTTTTCTTTCTTTAGAGCTCTCTTAAGTATATTACAGTGTATACGTTTATTTTTGTGATTCACGTCATTCTATTTATTCTATATAGTACACGGTTTATATCACTTTAATACAAGAACTTCAACTACTTCATGTATGTAAATGGTGTGTGTGTGGGGGGGGGGGGGGGGGGGGGGGGGTTGTAGAAAAAATCCTTTTTTTACTCCATTTTCATCTTACTGGTGGTGATATAGCATTTCAAATGGAAAACTAGGTTTTCGTGAAATTTCACATTTTTTGTTTCTTGTGTGATTAGTCACAGAAGCAAGTATGTCTCTATGCACAGGAAATAGTATAATTCTTTATTTAAAGCAATAAAATATTGCAGTCACACAAGGGGCGGGTGCTTATATGACTAAAATGTGACGAATGGTAAAAAACACACACAAGATGTAAAAAACAGCCACACAAGGTACGGCCGTACAGGAAAAAAAACAGACACACACGTTTTCATTCACACAAAACTTTATTTTGTGTATGTCTGTCCCACAAATATGGATCCTGCGATACTGAGAAAAGTATTTAAAATGTTTTTATGAAACTTGACATGTTGGTAGAGGGTTAAAATGAAGTTTTATGGGTAGGTAGCTTATATGAACTGAAAGCTTGGCATTGCATTTGGGGTCACTGTGGTCAAGGTCACTGTTACTAAAAATAGAAAATGGTTTCCGCTAATTAACTTTAGCTAAGAATGACATTATTGTCCTGAAACTTAGTGTGTAGGTAGCTTATTTGAAAGGCAAGTTTGGGATTGCATTTATGCCACTGAGGTCAATGGCAAGGTCACTGTTACTAAAAATAGAAATTTGGTTTCCACTCAATACTTTAGTTAGGAATGAGATATATTGGAAGAAACTTTATGGGTAGGTAGCTTATTTGGAAAGGAAGCATGGGATTGCATTTGGGGTCACTTAAAATAGAACACTATTTCTGCTCATTAACTTTACTTAAGAATGAGATATTGGCCTGAAACTTGGTGTGTAGGTGGCTTATATGAAAGAAAGTTTGGATTGCATTTATGGTCAAGGTCACTGTTGCTAAAACAAATGCCCGGTTGGGGACGTTTATTGCTCTGCAGTACTTGAGCAAATTTTATATTTATTCATTTATGTTATGCCCCTGAAGGGTGGCATATAGTAGTCGCAGTAGTCCGTTTGTTTGTTTGTTAGTTCGTCCGTGTCTGGTTAATAACTCTGACAATAATGGACGTATGTTCAAGTAAGGCCAAAAAAAAAATGGTTTGTTTCCGCTAACGGCTTCAAAAGAAATAGGTAGGTAGGTAGGCCAAACTTTTATTTTTATTTTTTATTATTAATGACCTTATTTTTGTTAATGAAAAAACAGTTTTAATATGATAAAAGATACTAGGGAAGGTATTTACTGCCTAGATAATACGTGGTTATGGCCCTTTTTCCATAGTTGGTAATGTACACTGTAAACCCCAGCGTCGTGGGTTCGATTCTCACTCGAGGAATATATATGTTTTTACCTCCATAAGAAACCTTGGTTCAATGGGTCCAACTTTTAAAAAAACAAAAACAACCTTTTTTTTTTTTAATGTTGTTTTTTTTTGCAATAAAAAAAGTTAGGGTCTGTGGCTAAATAATAGGGTCGGTCGGGTTAGCGAAACGAAAACTTTTTTCTTTTAAGCCTAACTTTGCACAATTGCTCACCACAACAAGACGACGTGTCGCGCACAATCCAGGTCGGTGTCTCTAAGGTCAAGGACACACTTACAGGTCTAAGGTCAAAATGAAGTGCTTTCGTGTCTTGTTAATACTCTGACATTCATGGACAGATTTTCAAATAGCTTGGATCAAGTGCTCACCACAACAAGATGACATGTCGCGCACAAAAATCCAGGTCCGTGGCTCCAAGGTCAAAGTCAGACTTAGAGGTCAACGGTCAAATTGTGTCCGGTCAATAACTCTGGCATTCCTGGATGGAATTTCAAATAAATTGGCACAAGTGCTCACCACAACCAGACAACGTGTCGCTCACAAAATCCAGGTCCATGGCTTCAAGGTCAAGGTCATACTTAGAGGTCAAAGGTCAATTCTGGGCATTTCTTGTTTATTATTTTCCTTTCTTTTTTTTCGTAAGAAGCCTTGGTTCATGGGTTCACTTTTTTTTTCTTTTCTTTTTTCTCATAAGAAACCTTGGTTGGTAGGTTCAATTTTTCTTTAACTGGGAGCTTAAGGGCCCAGACTTTTGTTGGATTAATTTTACATATAGTTATAGGGAAGAACTTCAAAATCTTCTTCTGAAACAAAAGCGATAAAGGTTTAATATTTTTAATTTATTATCAGCTTATGGATCCTCTACCAATTTTGTTAAAATGGTGACCCTGGGGTCATATTTGGCCCCGCCCCAGGGGGCACCGCTTTACATAGACTTATATAGGGAAAAAACTTTGAAAATCTTATTTTCTGAAACTACAAAAGTCAAATGTTTAATATTTGTATTTACACTCAGCCTGTGGTCCTCTTCCAAGTTTGTTTGAAATGGTGACCCTGTTTCAAACTTGGCCCCACCCCAGGAATCAATTGTTTTACATAGAATTAATTATACATGGTATATATGGAAAATGTTAAACATCTTCTGCTCTGAAACTGCCAGAGTCAAAGGTTTAATATTTTGTATTTACATTCTGCTTATGGCCCTCTACCAAGTTTGTTCAAACGATGACCCTGGGATCAAATTTGGCTATGCCCCTGGGTCAAATGTCAAACTTGGTTTGAGTGTTTATATTAATTCTATCCCCCCACCCCCAACCCCCATTTCTTTCAAATCAACTATGGTGATGAATTTACCTATATCTAGTAGATATTCGAATTTATGAAGGCTCAATGTCATGATTTATACTAATTAAATAGAAATCTGAACACAATTTTTCCACTCGCGGATAATACATACATCATTTGGCGGCGGATATCAATTCATCGAATGTGCTTGTTTGTTTGGCCTTATTAAGAAGTCATTCAATCAAATGTCAAGGTGACATAACCATCTATGATCATCTATAAACAACATGACTATGCTCGTTTCGGGAAAATCTAGATTGCCATGTAATTTATGTTACGATCATGTTTATACCCCTGCAAAATGAAGGTAGGAGTATACATACTGGTTTCAGTCCGTCTGTCTGGCCGACAAAACAGTGTCCGCTCAAAAACTCTTCACCACTTGTCACCACAAGCATGACATTTCACAGGAGGATTGTCCATGTGGGTGACCCCTATACATTTTTGGGTCAATAGGGCAGAGCTGTAGATAATTTTTGACGGATGTCACATGGTGTATGTATATAGTGACACTATGTATCCAGATGTCATGTGGTGTATGTATACAGTGACACTATGTGTCTGGATGTCATGTGATGTATGTATACAGTGACACTATGTATCTGGATGTCATGTGGTGTATGTATACAGTGACACTATGTATCTGGATGTCATGTGGTGTATGTATACAGTGACACTATGTATCCAGATGTCATGTGGTGTATGTATACAGTGACACTATGTATCCAGATGTCATGTGGTGTATGTATACAGTGACACTATGTATCCAGATGTCATGTGGTGTATGTATACAGTGACACTATGTGTCTGGATGTCATGTGTGTGTATGTATACAGTGACACTATGTATCAGGATGTCATGTGGTGTATGTATACAGTGACACTATGTATCCAGATGTCATGTGGTGTATGTATACAGTGACACTATGTATCCAGATGTCATTGTGTGTATGTATACAGTGACACTATGTGTCTGGATGTCATGTGGTGTATGTATACAGTGACACTATGTGTCTGGATGTCATGTGATGTATGTATACAGTGACACTATGTATCAGGATGTCATGTGGTGTATGTATACAGTGACACTATGTATCTGGATGTCATGTGGTGTATGTATACAGTGACACTATGTATCCAGATGTCATGTGGTGTATGTATACAGTGACACTATGTATCCAGATGTCATGTGGTGTATGTATACAGTGACACTATGTGTCCTGGATGTCATGTGGTGTATGTATACAGTGACACTATGTGTCTGGATGTCATGTGATGTATGTATACAGTGACATTATGTATCCAGATGTCACATGGTGTATGTATACATTGACACTATGTATCAGGATGTCATGTGGGTATGTATACAGTGACACTATGTATCAGGATGTCATGTGTGTATGTATACAGTGACACTATGTATCAGGATGTCATGTGGTGTATGTATACAGTGACAGTTTTGATTATCCAGATGTCATGTGGTGTATGTATACAGTGACACTATGTATCAGGATGTCATGTGGTGTATGTATACAGTGACACTATGTATCAGGATGTCATGTGGTGTAATGTATACAGTGACACTATGTGTCTGGATGTCATGTGGTGTATGTATACAGTGACACTATGTATCAGGATGTCATGTGGTGTATGTATACAGTGACACTATGTATCAGGATGTCATGTGGTGTATGTATACAGTGACACTATGTGTCTGGATGTCATGTGGTGTATGTATACAGTGACACTATGTATCAGGATGTCATGTGGTGTATGTATACAGTGACACTATGTGTCTGGATGTCATGTGGTGTATGTATACAGTGACACTATGTATCAGGATGTCATGTGGTGTATGTATACAGTGACACTATGTATCAGGATGTCATGTGTATGTATACAGTGACACTATGTATCAGGATGTCATGTGGTGTATGTATACAGTGACACTATGTGTCTGGATGTCATGTGGTGTATGTATACAGTGACACTATGTATCAGGATGTCATGTGGTGTATGTATACAGTGACACTATGTATCAGGATGTCATGTGGTGTATGTATACAGTGACACTATGTGTCTGGATGTCATGTGATGTATGTATACAGTGACACTATGTATCAGGATGTCATGTGGTGTATGTATACAGTGACACTATGTATCCAGATGTCATGTGGTGTATGTATACAGTGACACTATGTATCCAGATGTCATGTGGTGTATGTATACAGTGACACTATGTGTCCTGGATGTCATGTGGTGTATGTATACAGTGACACTATGTATCCAGATGTCATGTGGTGTATGTATACAGTGACACTATGTATCAGGATGTCATGTGGTGTATGTATACAGTGACACTATGTGTCTGGATGTCATGTGATGTATGTATACAGTGACACTATGTTATCTGGATGTCAAACGGTGTATGTATACACAGTGACACTATGTATAATAATATTGACCACTTTAAAGATCATACTACACAGGTTTATTTAAGGTTATGCTGACAGCTATACAATTCTATTTTCTAGCCACCACGAGCAGAGTTATGCGGATTATAGAAATGTTAAGAAACAAGAACGCTGAAAAAAATTCTCAAGTAAGACGCACCTAATTTATTTTCAATTTCTTTAAAAAGGAGTTAAATAAATATATACAAATTCTAAGTACTTAGTCAAATAGAAAATTCTTGTCTGGGCTATTTCTCTGTAACCCCTTGTTAGAATTTCACGAAACTTGCTAGAAAGTAGCAATATCAAGTGGAGATGCGCCTATTATCATGACGTTCCAGTTCAAAAAATTTCCGCTGAGTTATGGCTCTACAATTGTATTTTTAATGCATATATACATAGTAGTCAAATAGAAAGTTCTTCTCCGGACTTCATCTTTCTAACCGTTTATTATAATTGCGCAAAACTTGCTTTGAAGCATCAATATCAAATGGTGATGCGCATATATTTGGGACATTCCGATTCGATAATTTTGCACTGAGTAATTGTCCTTTGTAGTTTTATATTTCGGCCTATTTTCCAGAGCATAACTTCAAAATTACCTTTTGGACTGCAACGAAACTTCACACAATGATAGAGGACAATAAGAGGAAGTGCTGAGTGCAAGAATCATAACTCTGTCATCATTTCAATTCGAATTATTGCCCTTTGTAATTGTATGCTTACATTTTTTTGTCCTGAGCATAACTTCAAAACTAGTGAGGTACTGCAATGAAACTTCACACAAATGATTGAGATCAATTATTGTAATTGCAGACTGCAAGAACCATAACTCTGTATTCATTTAAATTAGACGTATTGCCCTTTGTAATTTTATACTTTTTATTTTTGTCCGAAGCATAAATCAAAATATAATAATGGTTCTGCAATTTTAAACTGCTGGATGATACAAGACCATATGATAAAAATAAGTATAAAAGTCTAACAGGAAAAGCAGCTTTCTCGGAACACAGTAACACCAAAAACACGCAAAACGACAAACATGAATGGCAATAGTAATAAGGAATAAAGACGTCACAAGCACAAAAAGGGTTGAGAATAGAGCTACTGCCTTGGAATGGTCAGTGGCAAAAAAATCTGCTAGGGGTTTAGGGTGCACTTTGAGTGAACATCTCACTTACACTACTGTCATCCCAACACAACGAATAAGAAAATCCCCGCCATGAATAATCTCTAATCAACAAGGCAGCAATATAAGTAAACCACAACGATACTCATGTATATATAAGTTAAGGATACATTTCGGGGAGCATTCATTGGTTATAACGATTTTCTTGTTTAATTTAGGAGGTAATGTTTATTTCATATAAAACGCGTACTTTTACGATGAAATTCAGTGATGGAATATCAAAACTGAATTGTATTGCTGATATTGTCTTAATATATATATTGATGTAAATCTTTCCAGTTTGTATATCCTCAAACTGGGAATTTTCATCAAAATCAATTCATAGGAAAATGCTGAAGCAATCATCTTTTAGTGTATGTCTTCTAAAGAATGGTGTTTATATATAAAAAATAAAAAAGGTGGCTAATACTCGACTCTGTGTTTTGTTTTGCAGGGACAGTCACGCGAAATAAAACTTCATGTTGGGTGGCAGCACTTTTCCTACAAAACCTGTAGATACATTCTGGTAAAAACAACCAAAAAGTCCAAGAACCTTGGTCCTAGATCGATAAGCATAGTAAGGGACCTTAAAATGGTTGAATTGATGGAGAAATTGAAGGAAATATTTTTCCAAAAAGGAAGAAATTTCAAGGGGAGGCTTGGCAACATGCAATGCAGTTTCGCGGATTCCAAAGCAAAACCTTTAAATATGGAAGGCACCTTGAAATTGATATGTACTAAACAAAGAATCTACCTCCTAACAAAAGAAAACGGAAGTAACTGTCAGCAATATTTTCATTAAGTATCAGCTATTAAATGATACTGATCAGCCTGACCATATTGAATGATCTTTATCGAAAATCATTTAATTAAGCGCTACTCTCAGTCTGCGAAATAGCGGTTGTCGGGACAACTAATTTACGAGCAGAACAACCACGTGTTCCCACTTTGGTTGTCCGAATCGGACAACAAAATTTCTGAAAACTCAAAGCTATTTGTCAATCAAAATAAGTATAAAAGTCGAACAGGAAACACGAATCGACTTTTTCATTGATGTTGAGAAAATTACTGTGACACCGGTATAAACGCTACGAGGAATTGATCAAAATAATTGTATTCCTCTATGAAGGTCAAAACACGTCACGACCTCGTTTTTGATCGATTTTGCAGAATTCTTTATTAGATCACCTGAGCCGAAGGCTCAAGGTGATCTATTGGGCTTCACCTGGGCGATAATTGCAGACCGAGTCGACAATTGCAGACCGAAGCCGGACGTGATTTGTGGACCATCTGGCAATACCTATTAGTGTGAAGGTATATTTTGTTAACTTGATGTAAATAAACTATCATGCATTCCTGCATTCCTGCCGGGTGTCGTGGCTGTCGGTACGGATGTCGGTGCCGTCGGTACGGGTGTCGGGGTCGTCGGTCTTGGGTTGTAGACAGAGCCTCGGTAACATTGCGCACTATACGGCAGAACAATTCTTGTGAAGGTATATGTTGTTATTCAGGTTACTTGACGTTAATGGACTATCCTGAATAAGTGAGTGGTGTCGTGGCCGTCGGTACGGGTGTCGAGGCCGTCGGACCTGATTGTTGACCAAGCCAGAGTAACATTTGGGAACCAATGGCATACAATTATTGTGAAGTTATATTTTGTTAATCGGACACTTTATGTAAATAAACTATCCTGCATTCCTGCCGCGTGTCGGGGCTGTCGGTACGGATACGGGGTCGTCGGTACGGGCTTCACCTGGGCTATAATTGCAGACCGCGTCGGCAATTGTAGACCGAAGCCGGACGTGATATGTGAACCATCTGGCAATACCTATTAGTGTGAAGGTATATTTTGTTAACTTGATGTAAATAAAAATATCCTGCATTCCTGCATTCCTGCCGGGTGTCGTGGCTGTCGGTACGGATGTCGGTGCCGTCGGTACGGGTGTCGGGGTCGTCGGTCTTGGGTTGTAAACAGAGCCCTCGGTAACATTGCGCACTATACGGCAGAACAATTCTTGTGAAGGTATATGTTGTTATTCAGGTTGCTTGACGTTAATCGACTATCCTGAATATGTGAGTGGTGTCGTGGCCGTCGGTACGGTGTCGAGGCCGTCGGGCCTTGATTGTTGACCAAGCCAGAGTAATATTTGGGAACCAATGGCATACAATTATTGTGAAGATATTATTATGTTAATCGGGACGCTTTAGGTAAATCAATTATCCTGCATTCCTGCCGCGTGTCGGGACTGTCGGTACGGATGTCGGTGTCGTCGGTACGTGTGTCGCGGTCGACGACCTTGGGTTTTAGACAGAGTCTCGGTAACTGGCGTACCATATGGCATAACAATTCTTGTCAAAGGTATATATGTTTGACGCAACTATACTATCCTGAATATGTAAGTGTTGTCAGGGCGTCGGTAAGGGTGCCAAGTCAGTCGGACCCGGATTGTAGACCGAGCCAGATAATATTTGGGACCATATGGCATACAATTATTGCGAAGGTATATTTTATTACTCTGGATTGCATCATGTAAATATACTATACTGCTTATGTAATGGCTGTCGGGGCCGTCGGCATGGCGGTCTGGATCGTCTGGCCTGGGTTTCACACCAAAATACCGGACAATAAACAGGTATCTGAACCCGCCGCCCCCCACCCCCCCCCCCCCCTCCCCCTTCAAACACACACACACACATATACACCAACAATATTCAACAATATAGAGTACAACCCATACTTATCGGACTTTTACGAAGTATACAGTTATTGGTGGGACACCGTGTCCAGCCGTGAAAAAGCATAGTTAAACAGACTGGTAACATTTAACACATATTCCTTACTTTAGCGCCTTAGTGGATGGATATTGAAAACTATTAAACGAAGACTGGGAACATTTATCACATTTATTCCTTATTTCAAGCGGGTGTGTGAAATGTACTTATCTTTATGCTAATATTGATGAAAACTAGACAAGTTATATTAATTCAATCTTTTATTTAGAATGGGGTATACAGTTGAATACTATACGGAAAAACAGATCCTTTGCTAATAGACTAAATACACACATTGTATTTCTCAAGCGCGTCAAGCTGACAAAAAAGGTCGACATATGTCGCCCGACCCGCTGAATTACGGATACACATAAAGTATTGACTTCGTTAAAATCAACCATTCACAACTCAAATTGATTTAATTAGTGTGCAACAATGTATTGAACACTATTAAAACGTACGATTAAGACTGGAGGCATTTAACACATACAGCCATATTCCTCACTTCAAGCGTGTGTGTGAAATAGACTTACCTAATGCTAATATTGATGAAAACTAGACAAGTTTATATTAATTCCGTCTTTTATTTAGAATGATGTATTATATTTACGCGACACCGTATCTAATATATATAAATTATTTACAGTGCCGCGTGATTCAAGATAAACTGATTACAATTTATTTAAAAGAAAAAAAAAATTCACACATAAACACAATCATTATAGCAATCATAAATAGTCATTCATATGTATACAAATATTAATAAGTCAATATAGTAATCTCCATTGATTAGGGCCTATTGCAGCATAATTTGCGACTCTGTGTTTATTGACCATTACCAGTGTTTTATTGACTCTTACGCAACACACTAATCTCCTACTAATTACATGATCGGTTTGTGGGAGGACAATATCTGCACATAAAGTCTAGGCCTTTCATCCCGCAAACAACTGTCAGCCTGAGGGTATTTATCCATGGCAACCTGATTTCCAGTTTTACGACCCGCAATAAAACTCTCACGGTTTAAACGAGTAAGAATTCAGGACAAGTTACCGGCTCGAGATTAAAGGATTACCCTATAATTGATATATGTATTGAAAAACATTAAAACGAAGAATCAACCATTCACAACTGTAACTGACTAAATTTGTAGTATCTAACAATATACTGAACACTATTAAAACCAGGGAGTAAGTATATATACTTACAGCCTGTTAAAATGAAGAATTAAACAGACTGGTAATATTTAACACATACAGACATTTTCCTTACTTTAAGCGGGTGGATGAACATACTTAGCTAATGACAACATTGATAAAACTAGACCAGTTATATTAATTCCATCTTTTATTTACATTGGTGTATATAGTTGGATACAATAAGAAAAACAGATTTAACTTGATTATCTTTGCTTACAGACTAAATACACGCATTGTATTTTTCAGTCGCGTCAATCTGACAGAAAGGTCGACACATGTCGCGCGACAGGCTGAATTACGAGTACACATAAAGTACTGACTTCGTTAAAATCAACCATTCACAACACTAATTGACTTAATTAGTGTGCAATACTATTAAAACGAAGAATTAACAGACTGGAGGCATTTAACACATATAGCCATATTTCCTTACTTCAAGCGGGTGGATGAAATATACTTACTAATGCTAATATTGATGAAAACTAGACAAGTTATATTAATTCCATATTTTGTTAGGATGGTATATACAGTTTAATACAATAAGGAAAAACATATTTAACTTGAAAACCTTTGCTAATAGACTAAATACACAAATTGTATTTCTCAAGCGCGTCAAGCTGGCAGAAAGGTCGACATATGTCGCCCGACCGGCTGAATTACGAGTAAACATAAATTACCAACTTCGTTAAAATCAACCATTCATAACTCAAATTGATTTAATTAGTGTGCAACAATGTATTGAACACTATTAAAACGCAGAATTAACAGACTGGGGGCATTTAACACATATAGCCATATTCTTTACTTCAAGCGGGTGGGTGAAATATACTTACCTAATGCTAATCTTAATGAAAACTAGGCAAGTTATATTTATTCCATATTTTATTTAGAAAAGTATATACAGTTTTAATACAATAAGGAAAAACAGATTTAACTTGATAACCTTTGCTAATAGACTAAATACACACATTGTATTTCTCAAGCGCGTCAAGCTGACAGAAAGGTCGACATATGTCGCCCGACCGGCTGAATTACGAGTAAACATAAAGTACCGACTTCGTTAAAATCAACCATTCACAACTCAAATGATTAAATTAGTGTGCAACAATGTATTGAACACTATTAAAATGAAGAATTAACAGACTGGGGCATTTAACACATATAGCCATATTCCTTACTTCAAGCGGGTGGGTGAAATATACTTACCTAATGCTAATATTGATGATAACTAGACAAGTTATCTTAATTCCATATTTTATTTAGAATGGTACATACAGTTTAATATAATAAGGAAAAACAATTTAACTTGAAAACCTTTGCTAATAGACTAAATACACAAATTGTATTTCTCAAGCGCGTCAAGCTGGCAGAAGGTCGACATATGTCGCCCGACCGGCTGAATTACGAGTAAACATAAAGTACCGACTTCGTTAAAATCAACCATTCACAACTCAAATTTGTTTAATTAGTGCGCAACAATGTATTGAACACTATTAAAACGAAGAATTAACAGACTGGGGGAATTTAACACATATAGTCATATTCCTTACTTCAAGCGTGTGGGTGAAATATACATAGCTAATGCCAACATTGATAAAACTAGACCAGTTATATTAATTCCATATTTTATTTACATTGGTGTATATAGTTGGATACAATAAGGAAACACAGATTTAACTTGATTATCTTTGCTTACAGACTAATTACCCTTATTGTAATTTTGATCGCGTCAATCTGACAGAAAGATCGACATATGTTGCCCGACCGGCTGAATTACGAGTACACATAAAGTACTGACTTCGTTAAAATCAACCATTCACAGCACTAATTGACTTAATTAGTGTGCACCAATGTATTGAACACTATTAAAACGAAGAATTAACAGACTGGGGGCATTTAACACATATAGCCATATTTCTTACTTCAAGCGGGAGGGTGAAATATATTGAATACAATAAGGAAAAACAGATTTAACTTGATAACCTTTGCTAAGAGACTCAATATACACATTGTATTTCTCAAGCGCGTCAAGATGGCAGGAAGGTCGACATATGTCGCCCGACCGGCTGAATTACGAGTACACATAAAGTACTGACTTCGTTAAAATCAACAATTCAAAACTCAAATTGATTTAATTAGTATGCAACAATGTATTGAACACTATTAAAACGAAATATACTTACCTAATGCTAATATTGATGAAAACTAGTCAAGTTATATTAATTCCATACTTTATTTAAAATGGTGTATACAGTTGAATACAATAAGGAAAACATATTTAACTTGATTACCTTCGCTTATAGACTAAATACACATATTGTTATTGTATATCTCAAGCGCGTCAAGCTGACAAAAATGTCGACATATGTACCTGTATATCAATGATAAAATTAGACAATTTATATTAATGCCATCTTTTATTTACAATGGTGTATATAGTTTGATACAATAAGGAAAAACAGATTTAACTTCATTATCTTTGCTTACAGACTAAATACACGCATTGCATTTTTCAATCGCGTCAAGCTGACAGAAAGGTCGACATATGTCGCCCGACCGGCTTAATTACTAATACACATAAAGTACTAACTTCGTTAAACTCAACCATTCATTCGGTATTTTTATCACATAAAACTTCCATAGCGTCAACCCATATAGCTCAATTGTTTGTAAATTGTCGATGATTTAATTTTGCACGTAGTATTAAACATTAATTCCGCTCGATTTAACGGTTAGTTTTTGAAAATAGCATAATAAATAAAAATGTTATTTAGAAAAGTTCAACCCACACCCACTCAAAAATAGGAAACTACGCCTAAAATCGTCTAACGTTCATGGCGTCAGCGCTTATAACCCTATGTTCATTTAATATTCGATGCTATTTCTAGGCTTAAAATATACAAATTTGATTCAGCTTCCATTTAAAAGTTAGTTTGTGAAAATTTAACAATAACTACGGATGCTATTAAAAATGTTCAAGTAACAACCCTCTAAATTTAGGAATTTACACCGCCACCGGGCTACGGTTTTTCTCAATATTTGGCTTAAATCGACATACTTTCCAATTTTTATTGCTAGACCAGTCCTCTACTATTAGTATCGTTCATTTTGTAGCCAATCTGAGTAATTTTGATACTTTTTTAAGTGCCACGCTTTAAAAGACAAATGCCGAGCGAGTGCACATTTCGGTATTTTGCCGTAAAACGCAAATATTTCATTGCGTCAACCCTTATAGCTCAATTGTTTGTAAATATTTAATGATTTCATTTTGAAGTAAGTATTACATATTAATTCCGCTTGCATTTAACGGTTAGTTTTTGAAATAGCTTAACAAATAAAAATGTTATTAAGAAAAGTTCACCCCACACCCACTCACAAATAAGAAACTACGCCTAAAATCGTCGACCTTGAATGGCGTCAGCGCTTATAACGCTATGTTCATTTAATGTTCGATGCTATTTCTATGATCAATGTATACAAATGTGATTCAACTTCCATTTAAAGGTTAGTTTTTGAAAATATCACAATAACTAGGGATGCTATTAAAAAAGTTCAACCAAGAACCCTCTAAAATTAGGAATTTACGCTGCCACAGGGCTACGTTTTTTTGCCAATATTTGGTTCAATCAAAAAAAGAAATGCTTTTTTATTGGTAGACCAGTTATCTACAGTTAGTATCTATCGTTTTGTAGCCGAGTTGAGTTATTTTGACACTTTTTGTTAGTGCCACGATTTAAAAGATGAATACCGAGGGAGCGCACATTTCGGTATTTTGCCGGAAAACGCAAACCTTGCATAGCGTCAACCCTTATAACTTAATTGTTTGATAATATTCCATGATTTAATTGTGCACTAAGTATTGAATATTAATTCCGCTTGCATTTAACGGTTAGTTTTTGAAAATAGCATAATAAATACAAATATTATTAAGGAACTTACACTCGACCCACTAAAAAATAGGCAATTAACCTCAAAATCGTCGACCGTGTTTGGCTACAGCGCTTATAACCTGATGGTCAGATAATATTCGATGCTACAACTATTCCCAAAGTATAAAACTATTATTCAGCTTTCATTTAAAAGTTAGTTTTTAAAAATATCACAATAACTATGGATGCTATTAAAAAATGTTCAGCTACCACCCGTCTAAAATTACGAATTAACGCTGCCACAGGGCTACGTTTTTTGTCAATATTTGGCTTAAATCGACATTCTTTTCTTTTTTATTGCTAGACCAGACATCTTCTATTAGTATCTTTCAGTTTGTAGCCAATTTGAGTAATTTTGACACTTGATTAATGCCACGATTTAAAAGATAAATGCCGAGCTAGTGCACATTTCGGTATTTTGCCGTAAAACGCAAATCTTCCATAGCGTCAACCCGTATAGCTCAATTGTTTGTACATATTTGATGATTTAATTTTGCATTAAGTATTAAATATTAATTCCGCTTGCATTTAACGGTTAGGTTTTGAAAATAGCATAATAAATAAAAATGTTATTAAGAAAAGTTCACCCAACACCCACTCAAAAATAAGAAACTACGCCTAAAATCGTCTAACGTTCATGGCGTCAGCGCTTATAACCCTATGTTCTTTTAATATTCTATGCTATTTCTATGATCAATGTATACAAATATGATTCATCTTCCATTTAAAAGTTATTTTTTTAAGATATCACAATAACTACGATGCTATTAAAAAAGTTCAACTAAGAACCCTCTAACATTAGGAATTTACTCTGCCACAGGACTACGTTTTTTGTCAATATTTGGCTTAAATAGACATACTTTCCTTTCTTATTGCTAGACCAGTCATCTACAATTAGTATCGTTCATTTTGTAGCCAATCTGAGTAATTTTGACAACTTGTTTAGTGCCACGTTTTAAAAGATAAATGCCGAGCTAGTGCACATTTCGGTATTTTGCCGTAAAACGCAAATCTGCCATAGCGTCAGCCCTTATAGCTCAATTGTTTGTAAATATTCGATGATTTCATTTTGCAGTTAGTATTAAATATTAATTCCGCTGGCATTTAACGGTTAGTTTTTGAAAATAACATACAATATAAAAATGTTATTATGAAAAGTTCACCCCACACCCACTCACAAATAAGAAACTACGCCTAAAATCGTCGACCGTAAAAGGCGTCAGCGCTTATAACGCTATATTCATTTAATATTCGATGCTATTTCTCTGATCAATGTATACAAATGTGATTCAGCTTCCATTTAAAGGTTAGTTTTTGAAAATATCACAATAACTACGAATGCTATTAAAAAAGTTCAACTAAGAACCCTCGTAATTAGGAATTTACGCTGCCACAGGGCTACGTGTTTTTGCCAATATTTGGTTCAATTGAAAAACGAAATCCTTATTTATTGGTAGAACAGTTATCTACAGTTAGTATCTTTCGTTCTGTAGCCGAGTTGAGTTATTTTGACACTTTTTGTTAGTGCCACGATTTAAAAGATGAATACCGAGTGAGCGCACATTTCGGTATTTTGCCGGAAAACCGAAACCTTTCATAGCGTCAACCCTTATAACTTAATTGTTTGTTAATATTCTATGATTTAATTGTGCACTAAGTATTAAATATTAATTCCGCTTACATTTAACGGTTAGTTTTTGAAAATAGCATAATAAATACAAATATTATTAAGGAACTTACACTCGACCCACTAAAAAATAGGCAATTAACCTCAAAATCGTCGACCGTGTTTGGCTACAGCGCTTATAACCTGATGTTCAGTTAATATTCGATGCTACAACTATTCCCAAAGTACAAAACTATTATTCAGCTTTCATTCAAAAGTTAGTTTTTGTAAACACCGTATTAACTATGGATGCTATTAAAAACATTTCAACTACCACCCCTCTAAAATTACGAATTTACGCAGCCCCAGGGCTACGTTTTTTGTCAATATTTGGGTTAAATCGACTTTCTTTCCTTTTTCTATTGCTAGACCATACATCTGCTATTAGTATCTTTCAGTTTGTAGCCAATTTGAGAAATGTTGACACTTTTTTAATGCCACGATTTATAAGATAAATGCCGAGCGAGTGCACATTTCGGTATTTTGCCGTAAAACGCTAATCTTCCATAGCGTGAACCCTTATAGTTCAATTGTTTGTAAATATTCGATGATTTCATTTTGCAGTAAGTATTAAATATTAATTCCGCTTGCATTTAACGGTTAGTTATTGAAAATAGAATAATAAATAAAAATATTATTAAGAAAAGTTCACCCAACACCCACTCAAAAATAAGAAACTACGCCTAAAATCGTCAACGAGTGCTCATTTTTCTGTATTGACGGTAGATGAAGGTAGACTGCTGGTAGATGAAGATATGCTGCTATTAGATGAAGGTAGACTGCTGGTAGATGAAGATATGCTGCTGGTAGATGAATTATTGGCTGCTGGTAACTGAAGGAAGGCTGTTGGTAGATGAAGGGAGATGATGGTAGGCTGCTGGTATATGAAGGTAGGCTGCTGGTATAAGAAGGTAGGCTGCTGGTAGATGAAATTTGCTTGCTGATAGAATGAAGTAGATGATAATAGACTGCTGGTAATGAAGGTAGACTACCCGTGAAGGTAGATTGCTGGTATATGAACGTAGGCTGATGGTAGATGAAAGTAGAGGATGATAGGCTGCTGGTATGAAGGTAGCTTGCTGGTATATAAACGTTGTCTGCTGTTAATGAAGGAAGGATGCCAGTAGGTGAAGATGAAGGTCAGCTGCTGGTAGATGAATGTAGGCTGCTGGTAGATGGAGGTAAATGAAGGAATGTGAAGGTCCGCTGCTGCAGGTAGATGAAGTTCCACTGCTGGTAGATACAGGAATGTGAAGTTTCGCTGCTTGTAGATCAAGGTAGATGAAGGTCCGAGGCAGGTAGTTGAAGGTATGTGAAAGTCCGCTGCTGGTAATGAATGTCCGATGCTGGTAGATGAATGTAGATGAAGGTCCGCTGATTGTACATGGAGGTAGCTGAAGGTATGTGAAGGTCCGCTGCTGGTAATGAAGGTAGGCTGCTGGTAGATTAACGTAGGCTGCTGGTAGATGAAAGTTTCCTGCTGGTATATGAGATGATAGTAGGTTGCTGTTAGATGAAGTAGATGAAGTAGGCTACTGGTATATGAAGGTAGGCTGCTGGTATATGAAGGTAGGCTGCTGGTAGATGCAATTTGCTTTGCGGTAGATGGAAGTAGATGAAAATAGGCTGCTTGTAATGCAAGTAGACTGCCCGTAGGTAAAGGTAGATTCCTGGTATATGAATGTAGGATGGTAGGTGAGATTTGCTTGCTGGAAAATGAAAGTAGAGGATGGTAGGCTGCTGGTAATGAATGTAAGCTGCTGGTATATGAAGGTAGGCTGCTGGTATATGAATGTAGTCTGCTGGTAATGAAGGAAGGCTGCCAGTCGGTGAAGATGAAGATCCACTGCTGATAGATGAAGGTAGGATGCTGGTAGATGGAGGTAAATGAAGGTATGTGAAGGTCCGCTGCTGGAGGTAGATGAAGTTCCACTTCTGGTAGATACAGGAATGTGAAGTTTCGCTGCTGGTAGATGGAGGTTGATGAAGGTCCGAGGCTAGTAGATGAAGGTATGTTAAGGTCCGCTGCTGGTAATGAAAGTCCGCTGCTGGTAGATAGTGGTAGATGAAGGTCAGTTGCTGTACATCCAAGGTAGATGGAGGTAGATGAATATATGTGAAGGTCCGCTGCAGGTAATGAAGATTCCTTGGTGGTAGATGGAGATAGATGAAGGTCCGCTGCTGGTATATGGAGGTAGATGAAGGTATGTGAAAATGGGTTGCTGGTAGATGAACGTTGCCTGCTGGTATATGAAGGTAGATGAAGGTCCGCTGCCGGTATATGAAGGTAAGCTGCAGTTAATGTAGGCTGGTGTTAAATGAACGTAGGCTGCTGGTAGATGAAGGCAGATGATGGTAGGCTGCTGTTAGTGAAGTTATTCTTCTACCTCCATCTACCAGAAACGGACCTTCATCTACTCGCTTTACCAGCAGCGGACTTTCATTACCAGCAGCGGATCTTCACATACCTTCATCTACCAGCCTCGGACATTCATCTACTTCCATCTACGAGAAGCGAAACGTCAGATTCCTCTATCTACCAGCAGTGGAACTTCATCTACCTCCAGCAGCGGACCTTCACATACCTTCATTTACCTCCATCTACCTGCAGCCTACTTCATCTACCAGCAGCGGACCTCCATCTTCACCTACTGGCAGCCTTCCTTCATTGCCAGCAGACTACATTCATAAACCAGCAGCCCCAGCCTTCATATACCAGCAGCCTACATTCATTACCAACAGCATACCATCATCTAGTTTCATCTACCAGCAAGCAAATGTCATCTATCATCAGCCTATTTTCATATACCAGCAATCTACCTTCACCAACGGACAATCTACCTGCATTACCAGCAGCCTATTATCATCTCCCTCCATCTACCAGCATACAAATTTCATCTACCAGCAGCCTACCTTCATATACCAGCAACCTACCTTCATATACCAGCAGCCTACTTCATCTAACAGCAGCCTACTATCATCTGCCTTCATATACTAGCAGGAAACTTTCATCTACCAGGAGCCTACCTTCATTACCAGCAGCGGACCTTCACATACCTTCATCTACCTCCATCTACTAGCAGCGGACCTTCAGCTACCTCCATCTACCAGCAAGGGATCTTCATTACCTGAAGCGGATCTTCACATACATTCATCTACCTCGACCAACCAGCAAGGACCTTCATCTCCATCTACCAGCAGCGAACCTCCATTACCAGAAGCGGACCTTCACATACCTTCATCTACTAGCCTCGGACCTTCATCTACCTCCATCTACCAGCAGCGAAACTTCACATACCTTAATTTACCTTCATCTACCAGCAGCCTACCTTCATCTACCAGCAGTGGACCTTCATTTTCACCTACTGGCAGCCTACTTTCATTACCAGCAGACTACGTTCATTTACCTTCACCTACCAGTAGTCAAATTTCATCTGCCATCAGCCTACGGTCACATACCAGCAATCTACCTTCACCTATGGGCAGTGTACCTTCATTACCAGCAGCCTATTATCATCTACTTCCATCTACCAGCAAGCAAATTTCATCTACCAGCAGCCTACCTTCATATATCAGCAGCCTACTTGCATATACCAGCAGCATACCTTCATTACCTGCAGCATACGCTCATCTACATCTATATACAGCAGCAAAACTTCATCTAACAGAAGCCTTCCATCATCTGCCTTCATCTACCAGCAGCCTACGTTCATCTCCATAATGGCTTCTTCAGAAGTAATTTCCAGCCGACGACCTTCACATACCTTCATCTACCATCCTCGTACCTTCATCTACCTCAATCTACCAGCAGCGGTCATACACATACATTCATCTACCTCCAGCTACCAACAACGGACTACCTCCATCAACCAGCAGCGGACTTTTATTTCCAGCCGACGACCTTCACATACCTTCATCTACCATCCTCGTACCTTCATCTACCTCAATCTACCAGCAGCGGACATACACATACATTCATCTACCTCCAGCTACCAACAACGGACTTTCATCTACCTCCATCTACCAGCAGCGGACTTTTATTTCCAGCCGACGACCTTCACATACCTTCATCTACCATCCTCGTACCTTCATCTACCTCAATCTACCAGAAACAACACTTCATCTACATCCAGCAGCTGACCTTCACATACCTTTATTTACCTCCATCTACCAGCAGCCTACCTTCATCTACCAGCAGCGGACCTTCATCTTCAACTACTGGCTGCCTTTCTTTTATTGCCAGCAGACTAGATTCATATACCAGCAGCCTACCTTCATATACCAGCAGCCTACATTCATTACCAGCAGCCTACTATCATCTACTTCCACCTACCAGCAAGCAAATTTCACCTAACAGCAACCTACCATCATATACCGGCACCCTACCTTCATATACCAGTAGACTACTTCATCTAACAGCAGCCTACTATCATCTACCTTCATATACCAATAAGAAACATTCATCTACCTCCATTTACCAGCAACGGACCTTCATCTACCTCCATCTACCAGCAGCAAACCTTCATTACCAGCAGCGGACCTTCACATACCTTCATCTTCTAGCCTCGGACCTTCATCTATCTCCATCTACCAGAAGCGAAACTTCAGATTCCTGTATCTACCAGCAGTGGAACTTCATCTACCTCCAGCAGCGGACCTTCACATACCTTCATTTACTTTACTTTCATCTATCAACAGCCTACCATCATCTACCAGCAGCGGACCTTCATTTTCACCTACTGGCAGCCTTCCTTAATTACCAGCAGACTATGTTTCTATACTAGCAGCCTACCGTCATAAACCAGCAGCCTACCTTCATTACCAGCAGCCTACTATTATCTACTTTCATCTACCAGCAAGCAAATTTTCTGTCTTCAACACCCTTTCGTTGTTTTTTTGACTCTTTCATTGTATTTGCAAGTCCTTGTTTGCAGTACAGTGCGGACCTACGATGCCTTTGGTTCTATAGGACCCTATATCTCATTTTTTCATCTACCAACAGCCTACAGTCATATACCAGCTATCTACCTTTACCTATGGGCAGTCTACCTTCATTGCCAGCAGCCTATTATCATCTACTTCCATCTACCATCAAGCAGATTTCATCTACCAGCAGCCTACCTTCATATACCAGCAGCCTACGTTCATCTACCACTTGCCTACCTTATTTACCAGCAGCGGAACTTCACATACCTTCCTCTACTTCCATCTACCAGCATCTTACCTTCATATACTGGCAGCGCACCTTCATCTACCTTTATATACCAGCAGCGGACCTTTATTGCCAGTAGCGGACCTTCACATACATTCATCTACCTCCATCTACCAGCAACGGACGTTCATCTACCTCCATCTACCAGACGCTTACCTTCATATACCGGCAGCGGACCTTCATCTACCTTCATATACCAGCAGGCAACTTTCATCTACCAGCAGCCCACTTTCATCTACCAGCAGCCTACCTCCATCTACCAGCAGCGGACCTTCATCTACCTCCATCTTCCAGCTGCCTACCTTCATATACCCGCAGCCTACATTCATTACCAGCAGCCTACCATCATCTACTTTCATCTTCCAGCAAGCAAATCACATCTACCATCAGCCTATGTTCATATACCAGCTATCTACCTTCACCAACGGGCAGTCTACCTTCATAACCAGCAGTCTATTATCATCTACTTCCACCTACCAGCAAGCAAATTTCATCTACCAGTAGCCTACCTTCATATACCAGCAGCCTACCTTCATATACCAGCAGCCTACTATCATCTGCCTTCATAAACCAGTAGGAAACTTTCATCTACCAGCAGCCTACGTTAATCTACCAGAAGCCTACCTTCATTACCAGCAACGGCCATTCACATACCTTCATCTACCTCCATATACCAACAATGGACCTTCATCTACCTCCATCTACCAGCAGCGAACCTTCATTACCAGCAGCGGACCTTCACATACCTTCATCTACTAGCCTCGGACCTTCATCTACCTCCATCTGCCAGCAGCAAAACTTCACATTTCTGTATCTACCAGCAGTGGAACTTCATCTACCTCCAGCAGTGGACCTTCACATACCTCCATTTACCTCCATATACCAGCAGCTGACCTTCATTTTCACCTACTGGCAGCCTGCCTTTATTACCAGCAGACTACGTTTATATACCAGCAGCCTACCTTCATATACCAGCAGCCTACCTTCATTACCAGCAACCTAATTTCATCTACTTTCATCTACCAGCAAGCATATTTCATCTACCATCAGCCTACGGTCATATACCAGCAATCTACCTTCACCTATGGGCTGTCTACCTTCAGTACCAGCAGCCTATTATCATCTACTTCCATCTACCGGCAAGCAAATTTCATCTACCAGCAGCCTACCTGCATATACCAGCCGCCTACCTTCATTACCAGCAGCCTACGCTCATCTACATATATCTACAGCAGCATACCATCATCTGCCTTCATCTACCAGCAGCCTACGTTCATCTACCACCAGCCTACCTTAATTACCAGCAGCGGAACTTCACATATCTTCATCTACCTCCATCTACCAGCAGCTTACCTTAATATACCGGCAGCAGACCCTTATCTACCTTCATATACCAGCAGGCAACTTTCATCTACCAGCATTCCACATTCATCTACCAGCAGCCTACCTTCATTACCAGCAGCGGACCTTCGCATATCTTCACCTACCTCCATATACCAGCATCGGACCTTCTTCTACCTCCATCTACCAGCAACGGACCTTCATCTACCTCCACCTACCAGCAGCGGACCTTCACATACTAGTACCTTCATCTACAATCATCGTACCTTCATCTACCTCCATCTACCAGCAACGAAACTTCACATTCCTGTATCTACCAGCAGCGGACCTTCACATACCTTCATTTACCTCCATCTACCAGCAGCCTACCTTCATCTACCGGCAGCGGACCTTCATCCTCACCTACTGGCAGCCTTCCTTCATTGCCAGCAGACTACATTCATATACCAGTAGCCTACCTTCATATACCAGCAGCCTACATTCATTACCAGCAGCCTACCATTATCTACCTGCAAGCAAATCTCATCTACCATCAGCCTACGTTCATATACCAGCAATCTACCTTCACCTACGAGCAGTCTACCTTCATTACCAGCAGCTATTATCATCTACCTCCACCTACCGCAAAGCAAATTTCATCTACCAGCAGCCTAGCTTCATATATTAGCAGCCAAACTTCATATACCAGCAGCCTACTTCATCTAACAGCAGCATACTATCATCTGCCTTCATATACCAGCAGAAAACTTTTATCTACCAACAGCCTACGGTAATTTACCAGCAGCCTATTTTCATTACCAGCAGCGGACCTTCACATACCATCAGCTACCTCCATCTACCAGCAGCGGACCTTCATCTACCTTCATATACCAGCAGCGGAACTTCATTACCAGCAGCGGACCTTCACATATATTCATCTACCTTCATCTACCTTGGATGTACAGAAACTGACCTTCATCTATCTCCATCTACCAGCAGCGACCTTCATTACCAGCAGCGGACCTTAACATACCTTCATCTACCAGCCTCGGACCTTATTCTACCTCCATCTACCAGCAGCGAAACTTCACATTCCTGTTTCTACCAGCAGTGGAACTTCATCTACCTTCATTTACCTCCATCTACCAGCAGCCTACCTTCATCTACAAGCAGCGGACCTTCGTCTTCACCGACTGGCAGCCTTCCTTCATTAACAGCAGACTACGTTCATATACCAGCAGCCTACGTTCATATACCAGCAGCCTACCTTCATTGCCAGCAACCTACCATCATCTACTTTTATCTACCAGCAAGCTTTCATCTACCATCAACCTACGTTCATATACCAGCAATCTACCTTCACCTACGGGTAGTCTACCTTCATTACCAGCAGCCTATTATCATCTACTTCCATCTACCAGCAAGCAAATTTCATCTACCAGCAGCCTACCTTCATATACCAGCAGCCTACTTGCATATACCATCAGCATACCTTCATTACCAGCAGCCTACGCTCATCTACATATATCTACAGCAGCATAACTTCATATAACAGCAGCCTGCCATCATCTGCCTTCATCTACCAACAGCCGTCCTTCATCTACCAGCAGCCTGCAATTCATTTACCAGCAATCTACCTTCATCTACCAGCAGCATATTTTCATCTACCAGCAGTCTACCTTCATCTACCTTCAATACCGAAATGTGCGTTCGCTCATCTTTTAAATCGTGGCACTAAAACAAGTGTCAAAATAACTCAAATTGGCTTCAAAATGAAAAATACCAACTGTAGATGACTGGTCTAGCAATAAAAAAATTAAAGATATCGATTTAAGCCAAATATTTATTGAGACAAAAACGTAACCCTGTGCACGTGGCAGCGTAAATTCCTAATTTTAGAGGGTTGTTAGTTGAACTTTCTTAATAGCATACGTAGTTATTGTGAGATTTTCAAAAACTATTTTTTAAATGGAAGCTGAATCATATGTGTATACTTTGAGCATAGAAATAGCATCGAATATTAAATGAACATAGGGTTATAAACGCTGACGTCATTCACGGTCGACGATTTTAGGCGTAGTTTCTTATTTTTGAGTGTGTGTGTGTGTGGTGAACTCTTCTTAATAACATTTTTATTTATTATGCTATTTCCAAAAACTAACCGTTAAATGCAAGCGGAATTAATATTTAATACTTAGTGCAGAATTAAATTATCGAATATTAACAAACAATTGAGTTATAAGGATTGACACTATGCAAGATTTGCGTGTTACGTTGGTGTGTTCTTGGGTAAGACACTTTCCTTTAGCCTCGTCCGTCGGATGGGGACGTAAACCGGGCGTTCCCGTGTATCGATCTATCATCCGAGCACGTTAAAGAACCATAGGAATCTATTCGATAATAAGAGTAGGGCAGTTTCCTGGATTCCTATGTATCCTTCCCATCTCTCTGGGTCGGCTCTAAATAACCTATACTGTGTTGATGAGCGGTTAAACAACATTCAATTCAATTCTTTTAAATCGTGGCTCTAAAGAAAGTGTCAAAACTACTAAAATTGGCTACAAAATGAAAGATACTAATAGTAGATGACCGGTCTACCAATAAAAAAAGTAAAACATGTCGATTTAGGCCAAATATTAACAAAAAACGTAGTCCTGTGGCAGCGTAAATTCGTAATTTTAGAGGGGTGGTAGTTGAACTTTTTAAATAGCACCATAGTTATTGCGATATTTTCGAAAACTAACCTTCTAATGAAAGGTGAATAATAGTTTTATAATTTGGGTATAGTTGTAGCATCGAATATTAACTGAACATAGGGTTATAAGTGCTGACGCCATATACGGTCGACGATTTTAGTCGTGGTTTCTTATTTTTGAGTGGGTGTGGGGTGAACTTTTCTTAATAATTTTTTTATTTTTTATGCTATTTTCAAAAACTAACCGTTAAATGCAAGCGGAATTAATATTTAATACTTCCTGCAAAATGAAATGATCGAATATTTACAAACAATTGAGCTATAAGGGTTGACGCTATGGAATATTTGCGTTTTACGGCAAAATACCGAAATGTGCACTCGCTCGGCATTTATATTTTAAATCGTGGCACTAAAAAAAGTGTCAAAATTATTCAGATTGGCTGCAAAATGAACGATACTAATAGTAGATGACTGGTCTAGCAATAAAAGAAGGAAAGTATGTCGATTTAAGCCAAATATTGACAAAAAACGTAGCCCTGTGGCAGCGTAAATTCCTAATTTTAGAGGGTTGTTAGTTGAACTTTTTTAATAGCACCCGTAGTTATTGCGATATTTTCAAAAACTAACTTTTAAATGGAAGCTGAATCATATTTGTATACTTTGAATCTAGAAATAGCATCAAATATTAAACGAACATAGGGTTAAAAGCGCTGACGCCATGAACGTTAGACGATTTTAGGCGTAGTTTTCCTTTTTTTGAGTGGGTGTGGGGTAAACCTTTCTTAATAACATTTTCATTTATTATGCTATTTTTAAATACTATCCGTTAAATGCAAGCGGAAATAATATTTAATACTTACTGCAAAATTAAATCATCGAATATTTACAAACAATTGAGCTATTATGGTTGACGCTATGGAATATTTGCGTTTTACGGCAAAATACGGAAATGTGCAATCGCTCGGCATTTATCTTTTAAATCGTGGCACTAAAAAAAGTGTCAAAATTAATCAGATTGGCTACAAAATGAGCGATACTAATAAAAGATGACTGGTCTAGCAATAAAAAAAGGAAAGTATGTCGATTTAAGCCAAATATTGACAAAAAACGTAGCCCTGTGGCAGCGTAAATGCCTAATTTTAGAGGGTTGTTAGTTGAACTTTTTAAATAGCATCCGTAGTTATTGCGATATTTTCAAAAACTAACTTTTAAATGGACGCTGAATCATATTTGCATACTTTAAGCCGAGCAATAGCATCGAATATTAAATGAACATAGGGTTAGAAGCGCTGACGCCACGAACGTTAGACGATTTTTGGCGTAGTTTCCTATTTTTGAGAGGGTGTGGGGTGATCTTTTCTAAATAACATTTTTATTTATTATGCTATTTTCAAAAACTAACCGTTAAATGGAAGCAGAATTACTATTTAATACTTATTGCACAATTGAATCATGGAATATTAACAAACAATTAAGTTATAAGGGTTGACGCTATGCAAGGTTTGCATTTTCCGGCAAAATACCGAAATGTGCGCTCCCTCGGTATTCATCTTTTAAATCGCGGCACTAACAAAAAGTGTCAAAATAACTCAAATTGGCTACAAAACGAAAGATACTAACTGTAGATAACAGGTCTACCAATAAATAAGGATTTCTTTTTTCGATTGAACCAAATATAGGCAAAAAACGTAGCCCTGTGGCAGCGTAAATTCCTAATTTTAGAGGGTTGTTAGTTGAACATTTTTAATAGCATCCGTAGTTATCGAGATATTTTCAAAAACTAACTTTTATATGAAAGCTGAATCATATTTGTATACTTTGAGCTTAGAAATAGCATCGAATATTAAATGAACATAGGGTTATAAGCGCTGGCGCCATGAATGTTAGACGATTTTTGGCGTAGTTTCCTATTTTTGATTGGGTGTGAGGTGAACTTTTCTTAATAACATTTTTATTTTTTATGCTATTTTCAAAACCTAACCGTTAAATGCAAGCGGAATTAATATTTAATACTTACTGCTAAATGAAATCATCGAATATTTACAAACAATTGAGCTATAAGGGTTGACGCTATGGAATATTTGCGGTTTACGGCAAAATACCGAAATGTGCACTCGCTCGGCATTTATCTTTTAAATCGTGGCACTAAAACAAGTGTCAAAATTATTCAGATTTGCTGCAAAATGAACGATACTAATAGTAGATGTCTGGTCTAGCAATAAAAGAAGGAAAGTATGTCGATTTAAGCCAAATATTGACCAAAAACGTAGCCCTGTGGCAGTGTAAATTCCTAATTTTAGAGGGTTGTTAGTTGCATTTTTTTAATAGCATCCGTAGTTATTGTGATATTTTCGAAAACTAACTTTTAAATGGAAGCTGAATCATATTTGTATACTTTGAGCCTAGAAATAGCATCGAATATTAAATGAACATAGGGTTAAAAGCGCTGACGCCATGAACGTTAGACGATTTTAGGCGTAGTTTTTATTTTTTTGGAGTGGGTGTGGGGTAAACTTTTCTTAATAACATTTTCATTTATTATGCTATTTTTAAATACTAACCTTTAATGCAAGCGGAATTAATATTTAATACTTACTGCAAAAAATTAAATCATCGAATATTTACAAACAATTGAGCTAATATGGTTGACGCTATGGAATATTTGCGTTTTACGGCAAAATACGGAAATGTGCAATCGCTCGGCATTTATCTTTTAAATCGTGGAACTAAAAAAAGTGTCAAAATTAATCAGATTGGCTACAAAATGAACGATACTAATAGTAGATGACTGGTCTAGCAATACAAAATGGAAAGTATGTCGATTTAAGCCAAATATTGACAAAAAACGTAGCCCTCTGGAAGCGTAAATGCCTAATTTTAGAGGGTTGTTAGTTGAACTTTTTAAATAGCATCCGTAGTTATTGCGATATTTTCAAAAACTATTTTTTAAATGGAAGCTGAATCATATTTGTATACTTTAAGCCTAGCAACAGCATCGATTATTAAATGAACATAGGGTTAAAAGCGCTGACGCCATGAACGTTAGACGATTTTAGGCGTAGTTTCCTATTTTTGAGAGGGTGTGGGGTGATATGTTCTTAATAACATTTTCATTTATTATGCTATTTTCAAAAACTAACCGTTAAATGCAAGCATAATTAATATTTAATACTTAGTGCACGATTAAATCATAGAATATTAACAAACAATTAAGTTATAAGGGTTGACGCTATGCAAGGTTTGCGTTTTCCGGCATAATACCAAAATGTGCACTCCCTCGGTATTCATCTTTTAAATCGTGGCACTAACAAAAAGTGTCAAAATAACTCAAATTGGTTACAAAAAGAAAGATACTAACTGTAGATAACAGGTCTAACAATAAATAAGGATTTCTATTTTCGATTGAACCAAATATAGGCAAAAAACGTAGCCCTGAGGCTTCGTAAATTCCTAATTTTAGAGGGTTGTTAGTTGAACTTTTTTAATAGCATCCGTATTTATCGAGATATTTTCAAAAACTAACTTTTAAATGAAAGCTGAATCATATTTGTATACTTTGAGCTTAGAAATAGCATCGAATATTAAATGAACATAGGGTTATAAGCGCTGACGCCATGAACGTTAGACGATTTTAGGCGTAGTTTCCTATTTTTGATTGGGTGTGGGGTGAATTTTTCTTAATAACATTTTTATTTATTATGCTATTTTTAAATACTATCCGTTAAATGCAAGCGGAAATAATATTTAATACTTACTGCAAAATGAAATCAATGAATATATACAAACAATTGAGCTATGAGGGTTGACGCTATGGAATATTTGCCTTTTACGGAAAAATACCGAAATATGCACTCGCTCGGCATTTATCTTTTGAATCGTGGCACTAACAAAAGTGTCAAAATAACTCCAGTTGGCTACAAAATGAAAGATACTAGCTTAAGCTAACTGTATTAGTAATAAAAAAGTAAAGAAAGTCGGCTTAAGCCGAATATTGACAAAAAAATAACAAAAAACTTATTCGTGTGGCGGCGTAAATGTTAGAGGGTGTTAGTTTGCATTTTTTTAAAATAACAACGTAGTTATTGTGATATTTTCAAAAACTGAACTTTAAATGCCATCTGAATAGTAGCTTTATACTTTGAGCATAGATATCATGGATATAGCATCGAATATTAACTTAACATAGGGTTTATAACGCGTTGACGCCAAGCACGCTCGACGATTTTGGGCGTAATTGTCTATTTATAAGTGGGTGGGGTGCACTTTTCTTAATAACATCTTTATTTAATAATATATTTTCAAAGACTAAGCGTTAAATACTAGCGGAATTAATGTTTAATACTTTGTCCATAATTATGTCATCGGATATTAACAAACAATTGAGTTATACGGGTTGGCGCTGTGCAATGTTTACGTGTTTCGGCAAAATACCGAAAAGTGCGCTCGCTCGGTATTCATTATTAATGTCTTGGCACTAAATTGATTCCATGATTCAGAGAACATGTCCGTTTTCTAGGGGGTGGGGTTATATTTTTGTTAATGCCATCATTATTTCAGGGCGGATTTTCAAAATTACACCTTAAATGAACACAGAATAATAGTTATGTACGGTTCATGCAAAAAAAAGCGGTAAAAAGCATTTTATTTGAGTTTTTTTTTCCATTCGGCTCCCCCGGGAAGGCGGATTTTTAGCGGGGAAATATTTAAAACAGACATATCTCGTTCATCGCATGCTCGATCTTCCTGAAATTTGCAGGGAATATGTGTATATGACTTCTAAATAAAACGTAAAAAGGAAAATGATATAAAGATAAGCGTTCGTCAAAAAATACAGAATATGTTATAAAACACAGGTCTGCATTTGCAGACCACACCGACAGGACCCCACATACCCCCTTATTACGACAAAAAAAATATGGAAGTTCGCCAAATTGTTTAGTTAGATCTAAAACATACAAATAACATAATTTTTGGGTGGAAAAATATTAAGCTTCAAAAACTGGACTCCCAGGGAGGCCCTATTGGGATCACTCTTCGTCCGTCCGTCCGTCGTCGTCGTTAACTTTTCTTCAAACGACTTCTCCTCAGAAACCGCTTGGCTAATTTTGACCAAACTTCACATGAGTGATCCTTAGATGAATGCTGTTTAGATTTGTTAGAATTAGATCAGCGCGACATCCAAGATGGCCGCCATTATTATATATAGTCGAAACCTTGACAAATCTTCTTCTCAAGAACCGCTGGACAGATTTCAACAGTTTTCTTTTAAAATAATCGCCAACGTCTAGAGTATCAAGTTTGTTCAAATAAAGTCCCAGGGGTCAAAAATGGCCGTGCCCCGGGGTCCAAATTTTGTATATTCAGATGTTGCATATTTTTTCATATAGACATATAGGAAAAAACTTTAAAAAATCTTCTTCTCTGAAACCACAAGGCACAGAGCTCTTGTGCATCTGCTTATGGTCCTCTACTAAGTTTGTTCAAATGGTGACCCTGGGGTAAAATTTGTCCCCGCCCCGGGGGTTACAGTTTTACATAGACTTATATAGGGGGAAAAAAATCTTCTTCTCTGAAACTACAAGAGCCAGAGGTTTGATATTTTGAATTTACTATAAGCTTATGGTCCTTTACCAAGTTTGTTCAAATGGTGACCCTCGGGTCACATTTGACCCCTTCCCCAAGGGTCACATGTTTTACATAGACATGTAAAAGGAAAAACTTAAAAAATCTTCTTCTCTGAAACTGCAAGAGCCAGAGGTTTAATATTTTGCATTTGCTATAAGCTTATGGTCCTTTACCAAGTTTGTTCAAATGGTGACCCTGGTGTCAAATTTGGCCCCGCCCCGGGGATCGCAGTTTTACATAGACTTATATAGGACAAAAATTAAAAAATCTTCTCCTCTGAAACTACAAGAGCCAGAGGTTTAATATTTTGCATTTACTATGAAATTATAGTCCTTTACCAAGTTTGTTCAAATGGTGACCCTGGGGTCACATTTGGCCCCGCCCCGGGGGTCACAGTTTTACATAGACTGGTATAGGGAAAAACTGAAAAAAATCTTCTTCTCTGAAAGTACAAGAGCCAGAGGTTTAATATTTTGCATTTACTACAAGATTATGGTCCTTTACCAAGTTTGTTCAAATGGTGACCCTGGGATCACATTTGGCCCCGCCCCGGGGGTTACAGTTTTACATAGACTTGTATAGGGACAAACTTAAAAAAATCTTCTTCTCTGAAACTACAAGAGCCAGAGGTTTAATATTTTGCATTTACTATAAGATAATGGTCCTTTACCAAGTTTGTTCAAATGGTGACGCTGGGGTTACATTTAGCCCCACCCCAGGGGTCACATGTTTTACATAGACTTGTATAGGGAAAAACTTAAAAAATCTTCTTCTCTGAAACTGCTTGAGCCAGATGTTCAATATTTTGCATTTGCTATAAGCTCATGATCCTCTACCAAGTTTGTTCAAATGGTGACCCTGGTGTCAAATTTGGCCCCGCCCCGGGGGTCACAGTTTTATAGGTAAAACAAAAAAAATCTTCTTCTCTGAAACTACAAGAGCCAAAGGTTTATTGTTCTTTGCTATAACGTAAACTGAGAAGTGAAATTGACACAGAGTTCAATGTTTATACTTGAACAGGGCTTGACATTAACTTTGTTTGCTACTTGCCAGAACTTGGAAATTTTATGCGTGGGAACAATATTTTGGGTAAAGTGTATATCTGTATCTGTAAATAATGTTATTTTCGGGCAAGTCATTATCTAAACCACTTGAAAATTTGACAGTATTTTTCAAATATTTCTATTTATATCTTTTAGATCAAATATAAAAATAGTGTAGATTGTATGTTCATATCTTGTACCAAACAAACAATTTTGTCATTTGAAACATTACTTCGAAAAATTTAGCGTCGAGCACTGTTTAATAGTTACTAAGTCTATTCTATGTGTCCATAAATGAACATTTGATCAAATGTTTTGCATGTTCTGTTAATATTTAACTAAACCCTTTTAAAAAAAAAAAACTCTATGGATAATACTAGTGAAGCACACGATATTTGCATGCCGTCGATAGGCATGTGTTAATAATAAGAATGTGTTAAAGAAATATCCCTACCTACCGACTCACACCTAAAAGCCATGGGTCGGAAACTGCAAATAAACAATTGTTTAATGGTGGCCTCAAACAAGAGTCAAGTAAGCGTTACGAAGCCAAGAGACAGAAATTTAGTTTATTCTTGGCAAGTTGGTCGAGAGTGGCTTAAATGTACCGAAGATGGTAAAATGCAGTGCCTTGGGGACAGACAGAATCCGGACTAGACACCGATTGTTCCTTTGTAAAGGAGTGTTCTAGCATGCGGATTGACACTATAAAAAAACATGAACTGTCAAATATCATGATGAGTCTTGAATGATGACTGTGACTTATCAGAGAAAGACATAGGCAAACGTCTTTATTTGTATACAAAAGAATGAATAATGAATAAATATTGTGAAGACATCATGTTTTGCTTTGTTTAGATATATCATTAGAGTAATAAAGCCTTCAGGTTTTAAAAGAAACATTTCGGGCAACCACTTTTCCTTTCGGGAAACCAATTTTTGTTGAAATGGTTGCCTGAAGGAAAACCAAGTCCAAAAGGTAATTTCGCAGACTGTACTCTGGCAATGCTTAGGGTGGAACCTCCTAATCTGACACAATTCTATCGAGAGAGCTTCAAGTTTTTGATCTCTTGTACTTTGTCAGCATCATTTTTCTAAATGTGTTTATCATTCATTTAAACAATACACAAGGTATTATGACCTGTTTTCTATCATGCATTAATCAAAACTAAATCCTAAAATGTTACTGTTAACTAACTATCAACAAGTCACATGGGTTTGTCATAGTGAATATATAGAGTTAAAAAAACAGATATGTTTTTTTGATATTCCTTGAAACTATTAGAGTAGCATAACAATACAATATTGTAACATTTTATTTATAGAGACATATGATTTTCATTGCAGGTCCCACAGATACAGTCTTCATCAGACTCAGACTTTGACCTGCCAAGCCTCAGTTCAAGTGATGATGAGTTGCTGGTTCCAGCATTTGGCACTTCACCCCCACCAGCAGCAACACATCCCACTACAGCAACGCAACCACCTGCAGCGACACCCCCACTGCAGCAACTCTTCCCCCTATGGCAACATTCCCCCCTACCCACGATATGCAGGGGCAACAAGTCTAGATCATCCCTACTGCATTATTCCACCCTGCCCAAGATATGCAGGGGCTACAAGTCGAGATCATGGACGAACAACCGGGTCCATCCTTTGAAGGAAATAATATCACCCACTTTGTGAGTGCCGGAACACCTACGGTATGTTAATAACCAAAGCTTATTATTATATTATGCAGGATTTTCTTCCTTATTTAACAGGGGCCAATATTCAGCTTCTTCCCATTTGCAAAAACACTTATTTTTCCCTATTCAACATTAGAGGGTTGAAGGTCATGCACTATAATATGCACTATATTTCCGGTCTTCACCATATCTCTTGAACCGCTTGAGGGATTTGGAAATAACTTGCCACAAATGTTCACCATATCGAGACGAGGTGCAGAGCGCAACTTCCTGCCACGTCCGTTCAAGGTCAAGGTAACAGAGGTCGAAGGTCATATTCACTGTAATATGCACTATATTTTCGGTCTACACCATATCTCTTGAACCGTTTAGGGGATTTGAAATAACTTGCAACAAATGTTCACCATATTGAGTCGACGTGCAGAGCGCAACTTCCAGTCTCATCCGTTCAAGGTCAAGGACACACTTAGAGGTCGAAGGTCATATGCACTGTATTTTCGGTCTCCAAAATAACTCTTTAACCGCTCGAAGGATTTGAAAATAATTCGGCATAAATGCTCACCATATCGAGACAACGTGCAGAGCGCATATTTCAGCCAGGTTGTTTCATCAATTATGTGGGGAGACATATGTTTTTGTTACAAAAATAACCCTAGTCTAGTTTGCCTTGCGAACACTTTAGACCTCCATTTGTCATGCAATCTTAACCAGACTTGGCCAAAGTATTTATATCAAATGAGAGCTTGGATGAGTGAAAACTGGGCAGATTGGATCAGTAACACCAGAGTTATGACCCTTCTTTTGCTGAAAAATTTCATTTTCTGCCTTTTGAACACTCTAGCACCTTCATTTATTATATGATCTTTACCAAACTTGAACAGATTGTTAATATCATAGCAATGAAATCTTCGACGAGTTCGAAAACCAGCCATATCGGACCATTTACACCTACTTACGGCCCTTGATTTCTGAAATATGCTACAATTTTGTCTTGTTAACACGATAGGGCCTTCATTTATTGTCGTTTCTTTTACAAACCTTACAAGATTGTTGATACCAATCAAAGCTTAGACTAGTTTGAAAACCAGCCTTATCGGAGTAGTAACACTGAAGTCATGGCCCTTGAATTAGTTAAAAATGCTGTATTTTGCCTCATTAAAACGTTGGCCTTCATTTGGCCGAACTCTGGTGATGCATATCATCACCAATCTGGTGATGCATATCATCACCGTGTTCTAAATGATTTTTGGCAGAGTTATGGCCATTTAAAGGTTCTAGTACATAAATTTTGTCCAGACTAGTTCTCCTGAACCCTTAGCAGGATTTCAATGGAACTTTGCATGGATGATCAGTACTAGGCCTAGTTGTGCATATCATTGCCGTGTTCCGGTAAAATGATTTTTGCAGAGTTATTAGCCTTTAAACGTTTTGATACACAAATTTCTTCTAAAAATTGACAACCAAAAAAATAATGATGGTGAATGGCTTGTTTTGGCATTCATTTTTACTTCAAAGTGGGCACAACCATTTTAAAATCAATCTGACGACAAAAGAAACATCACCAGTCGGATTTTAGCGTGTGTGTGTGTGAGGAGGACCCAAGTGTTCCATACAACGATCTTCAAGTCTCTTCATTTTTTTACCTTAAACCTGATATTATCTTTCACTTTATTGATTATACTCTGACACTAACAGTTAAGTGCCAGTGGGTCTGGCATTACCAGTATGGATTAATATAAACTCCTTGTTAAAGAATTGGTCAATATTTATATTGATAATCTAATTTATTGTTCGTTTTTTCCAGGTAAGCTTTCGTGCAGACAAGAGGTAGTGTACCATCTGTTTTGAAAGAGAAAAGGATGCCTTTTTTTTCCATGTGGCCACACATCGTGTATCGGTTGTGCTGTACAAATTAAGGCATTTGGACAAAATTGCCCAAATTGCAGACGCTACATACATAAAGTAAATTCCATGTTTGATTAATTTCCACTGTTGTCAAAAATAATGATTGTTTTAGGGTAAAACACTATCAGATAGGGAAATTGTGTCAGTTTTGGTAAACAAAATTTGTTTTACTGACACTGAAAATCCGGTGCACATTTTGTTGTATGTTTTATTGGGTATGAAATCCCAGAAGGATTTTCATTTGACCCATTTATTGTGAAAGGTACAGGCCATGCATCTGTAATGGTTGTAAGTCTATGGGCACTACATACTAGAAATATAACGATTCCTATTTTGTAGAAAAAAGTGAATTCCGGTCATTATCTGTTATAATTTACTAAAAGTGGTATCATATGTCAAGTTTATGTTGCAGAACAATGTATAAAACGTAGTTTTGTTATTATGGCGGGCAATTTGAAGAAAGACAATATTTAAAATAAGTTTTTATTAAACTTCCAAATAGTGTTGCCAATAATATATACCAGAATTTGAAACAAATATTGCCTAAATGTAATACAATTTTAATGACAAGCTTAAATGCAATTTAAACTATATATAACCATTTGCGTGATAGAAATGAGTTGTTTAATAAACAGTTTATGTTAGGAACTGTTTTATCTTGTTCAGACACATGAATATTGAAAATTTATAACATTACTGTTAATACATTTTAAGTTATACATTAAATTAAAAATATGATTAAAAGAAAATTTTAGTCCAATTTCATATTTAATTGTCAAAAATACATACTTCTATATGCAGCTTAATGTATGCAACACATGTTTGGCAAGTATAGCAAAGTAACAAGTAAACAATTCACTAAGAGTAAATTTGAACTAAGATCTACGGACACTACCTATTTCATACATATTTTTTTGAATGTTCATGGGCATTGGGTAAAAGGTAGAAACTTATAAATCACATTCTAATGAAGGTTTTTAGATGACCTGATCTATTGGGATCACTCTTCGTCCGTCTTCCGTCCTTCGTCTGTCGTCGTCGTCGTTAACTTTTCTGTCGCAAACTAGTCTCCTCCATATCTTTTGAACCGCTTGAGGGATTTGAAATAATTTGCCACAAATGTTCCCCCATATCAAGACGTTTTGAGATAACGTGCAGAGCTCAACTTTCAGCAACGTCCGTTCAAGGTCAAGGTCACACTTAGAGGTCAAATGTCATATATACTATATTTCTTGTCTCCATATCATTTTGTTTCTCTTCCATATCTCTTGAAAAACTTGAAGGATTTTGAAATAACTTATATAATATTGCGACAACGTCATGAGCAGATCGCAACTTCCATCCATGTATTTTCAAGGTCAAGGTCGAAGATCATATGCACTATATTTCGTGTCCGCTCCATATCTCTTGAACCGCTTGAGGGATTTGGAAATAACTTACCACAAATTTTCACCATATCGAGACGACATGCAGAGAGCAACTTTCAGCCACATCTGTTCAAGGTCAAGGTCACACTTAGAGGTCGAAGGTCATATGCACTATATTTCATGTCCGCTCCCTATCTCTTGAACCCTTGAGGCATTTGAAATAACTTGGCACAAATTTTTACCATATCGAGACGATTTGCAGAGCACAACTTCCAGCCACGTCTGTTCAAGGTCAAGGTCACAATTAGAAGTCGAAGGTCATAAGCACTATATTTCGTGTCCACTCCATATCTCTTGAACCGCTTGAGGATTTAAAATAACTTGGCACAAATGTTCACCATATCGAGACGACTTGCAGAGCACAACTTCCAGCTACGTCTGTTCAAGGTCAAGATCACTCTGAGAGGTTGAAGGTCATATGCACTATATTTCATGTCCACTCTATATCTCTTGAACCGCTTGAAGGATTTTGAAATAAACTAATGCTCACCATATCAAGACATAAATTATGTGGGGGAGACAAGTTGTTTTTGTATTAAAAACAACTCCGTCTAGTTTATTATATCTTCATAAATATTTCAAAAATCATTATTTCAATTTTATCAATTTTAAAATGACACAACATAAAGATGAAAACTTGTTATTCTTATTATTTTACCTATTACATCTGCTTGTGCAGACCAAATGACCGACTAAAAACCTAGAGTGTTGTATATTGCAAGAAATAGCGCGGCTAGTTCTAGTCATTTAACGCACCAAAAATCCACTAACTGTAAAATGGAAACAATGCGAATGCCATTATTTGATTTTCCCTACCTGATTGTGTTTTACCCATTTTGCTCTATCCACACACATAAACTCTTTAATTCTTTGTTTATTAAGTAGCTAAATCGCTATGGTAAGTTTGGTTTCAACAGTGATCTACTTTTATTTTTTATAACAACAGCAACATAGATTTTTTTCAAAATTCGGGAAATGTGGTGCCATGTAGGCATGTTTGCAATTCATGTTGAATACAATTTCATTTTTTCAATTTTCCAATTTGTGAAAAACTGTTGCTCTTATTATAAGAAATAAAGTAAGTAAACTTAGCACATGTGCTGTACTGCTATGTCATGTTGGAAGTAAGTGGTTACACGTGCTGTACCACAGTACTGCTGTATCATGGGAAGTAATGGATTACACGTGCCATACTGCTGTATCATGTGGCAAGTAAGGGAAGACACATGCTGTACTCATGTATCATGTGGAAAGTAAAGGGTTACAGGTGCCATACTGCTGTATCATGCAGGGAGTAAGGGATTACACATGCCATACTGCTATATCATGCAGGAAGTAAGGGATAACATGTACCATACTGATGTATCATGTGGGAAGTAAGAGGTTACACATGCTGTACTGATGTTTCATGTGGGAAGTAAGGGATTACTTGTACCATACTGCTGTATTATGTGGGAATTAAGGGATTGCACGTGCTGTACTGCTGTATCATGTGGGAAGTAATGGATTACATGTGCCATACTGCTGTATCATGTGGGAAGTAAGGGATTACACGTGCTGTACTGATGTATCATGTGGGAAGTAAGGGATTACATGTGCCATACTGCTGTATCATGTGAGAAGTAATGGATTACACATGCTGTACTGATGTATCGTGGGAAGTAAGGGATTACATGTACCATACTGCTGTATCATGTGGGAAGTAAGGGATTACACGTGCTGTACTGATGTATCATGTGGGAAGTAAGGGATTACATGTGCCATACTGCTGTATCATGTGGGAAGTAAAGGATAGCATGTGCCATACTGCTGTATCATGTGGGAAGTAAGGGATTACATTTGCCATACTGCTGTATCATGTGGGAAGCAAAGGATAGCATGTGCCATACTGCTGTATCATGTGGGAAGTAAGGGATTACATGTGATTTACTAATGTATCATGTAGGATGTATGGGAATACATGTGTCATACTGCTGTATCATGTGGGAAGTAAGGGGTTACACTTGCCATACTGCTGTATCATGTGGGAAGTAAGGGATTACATGTGCTGTACTGCTGTATCATGTGGGAAGTAATTGGTTACACTTGCCATACTTCTGTATCAAGTGGGAATTGAGGGATTACATGTGCTGTACTGCTGTATCATGTGGGAAGTAAGTGGTTACACTTGCCGTACTTCTGTATCATGTGGGAAGTAAGTGATTGCATGTGTTGTACTGCTGTATCATGGGTGAAGTAAGCGGTTACACTTGCCATACTGCTGTAAAACGTGGGAAGTAAGGGATTACATGTGATGTACTGCTGTTTCATGGGTGAAGTAAGGGGTTACATGTGCGGTACTGCTGTATCATGTGGGAAGTAAGGGGTTACACTTGCCATACTTCTGTATCAAGTGGGAATTAAGGGATTACACATGATGTACTGATGTAGCATGTGTGAAGTAAAGGATTACATGTGCCATACTGCTGTATCAAGTGGGAAGTAAGGGATTACATGTGATGTACTGATGTATCATGTGGGAAGTAAGGGTTTACACGTGCCATACTGCTGTTTCAAGTGGGAATTAAGGGATTACAGGTGTGTCACAAAATGTCACAGGTAGAGCGTACTGGTCGTATATAGCTCTTGTAAGTTATCGGTTACACCCAAAATCTATTGTTCGAGTTGAAACAATTTCACAATATTCATGATCTATTCATGTAACACGTAAAAGCGTGCACATTTTAAGTGGCCGCCGGAGAGGCCGTGTCATAAGTTTAGTTTTGTGCTAATGCATGTAAACGTATAGGTATATTTTCCTTAAACGGCAAAATTGTATAAGGGGCCTCTCGTGTAGATTCAATACTGCTGATTTAGCCACGTTTGTCACGGACTGAACGGGGGAAATAATGATTTGGGCGTAATGTTTGCTATAAAACCCATTGTCTTCTAGCTCTCGCCGGGATCATCGATAGTACATTGTTGGAAAAGAGATTGGACGGCAAATTTCATAGGCAACATGTGGTTAGTAGTTTTATTAAACTTTTATCGTATATTTGTATTCAGTGGGCGGCGCCATCTTGTTTGGCGGTTACGACATCCGGTTAGCATTGATGTTTCTCAAACATAACTTTAGACTAGCATATGATTTTGAAGTTACTTTATTAGATGTAATTATTGTAATTGATCATTAATTGTAAAACAATATTAATTTGATAACAGTGGATAATAGGTGCATTAGTTAACGTTGGCGTATAACTCAGTGATTGTAATACACGAGTGTTAACATTAGTTAACAATGAGATGAGTGACAAGAATAAATGTTCGACGCGTATGCATAGCGTTGAATAATGTGGTCATTAGTTGACATGCGTGCATGCATAACTCAGTGAGTGTAATATATGAGTAATTTGATCATGTTTATATTACATGTATTAGGGGCATTGATTAACAGCGACGTACATAGCGTATACATGGCGTTGTAGAATATGTATACATTGCTACTCATCATTAGTACAGCTTGCATATATTGATTGAATAATGATTTGTTTTGGTAATAATTATGCAAGATTGTTATGTTTGTCAACCGACATCTAAAACGTATGTATAATTACAGCCTAAGCCATCCAGGATATAAGCCATCCAGGGTTGGAGTAAGCCATCTAGGTTTGGATATCCAGGAGTGGAGCTAAGCTTCCACGAATAACGTTTACAAGCGATGGAGACGGTCCCCGTACCTGCGCAGCCAGGTTTTACTAACGACAACCCCCGGGACACAAGGTGGGACCGTTACCAATCCTCACTGGAGGAATATTACTCACAATCTCAGTGGAGGTTAACTATCATTGCATCGCGTCATCAACCCTTACAGAAGGCATTTGATGACAATCATCCATTGAATTCGCGCATCATCATCTTCATGAGCTCTCGCGCATCACAGTTATCGCGCTAGATCAACACTGTTATAGCTTTAACAACACTTTAGTGTCTTAGACATTCAGTATTTATAACAATACTAAGAACGTCTTAAACGTTCAGGAGAACATTCTTTTCATAGTTCATTTGTGTATTCGCTTGTTTTTTTTAGATAATTGTATATATATTAAACATATTTTAAAAGTTGCATTAAACTTCTGTAAATGCATTCACCGTCATTGATTCTTTCCTGAGTTAGCCCAACCACTAAGGTCATCCTGTGACAAGGTGCTGTACTGTTGTATCATGTGGGAAGTAAGGAATTGCATGTGCTGTACTATTGTATCATGTGGGAAGTAAGGTATTACATGTTCTGTACTGATGTATCATGTATCACGTCTTCATGCCCTGTTGATCTTTTTGTAATACAAATGCATTTTATTAAAGAACAAATTTTGGTACATGTAGATCTACACGTTTTGATAATTATTACAGTACTGTACACGTTTGATAATGATTACTGTACACGTTTTGATGATTACTGTACAATATTTGATAAGGTGTACAAGTTTTGATAATAATTACTGTTCAAGTTTTGATGAGTACAAGTTTTGATAATGTTTACTGTACAATATTTGATGAGGAGTACACATTTTGATCATGATTACTGTACAAGTTTTGATAATAATTATTGTTCACATTTTGATAATGAGTACATGTTTGATTTGTTTTGATAATGAGTATAAATTATGTTTTGATAATGATTACTGTACAAGTTTTGAAAATGAGCACATGTTTGATAATGATTACTGTACACGTTTTGATTATGACTACTGTACTTGTTTAGATAATGATTACCGTACACGTTTTGATAATAAATACTAGGTTAGATAATGATTACTGTACACATTTTGATAATGAATACTGTATGTGTTTTGAAAATGAGTATATGTTTTGATAATGATTACTGTACAAGTTTTGATAATGATACAAGTTTTGATGTGATTATCATGCATTACCTTGTAGTATTTTTTGTTTAATTTGCGTTATTTTGGAACCTTAAAACATACTTACTTAACAATAATATATATATTTAAGATTTTTAACTGTATGACGCTTCTTTCATAATTTGTGTTTCCCTATCCCTTTCATAGGAAACAGGGGACATGTTGTATTACTATTACAATGCCTTACGACGAAGGTGTCCGTATTAAGCATGTATCGCTGAATGTCTGGAACTATAAAGTTTTGCAATACATCAACCATATTTGAGGTGTTATCTAATAGTTTGCAGTAGTACATCTTATTCTGACAAAGGTGTTTCCTTAATATGAGTTACAATTTTTATTTCTTAAACTATCAAAGCAATCTACATTAAACTCCATCACTTGAACAGTCAAAATTAAACTAAAATTGTGTAATTGTATGTGTGCTATTAAACGTTATGTTTAAACACATATTTTAGATCTATTTAAGTCCCACGGAATGTAAATATTGAATTTTGAAATAAGGAGATCACATGTAGTCTTCTGTTGTGAACTTTGCGATTTTAATAAACATGTATATAGTTATGATATAAGTTTAAATAGGACTTTAAAAGTAGGTATAAAAGTCAAACTTTACATTATGTTGAACCCACAAAACCCTGTCTGGTTCCTGGGCAAAGAATAGGACCAATGCAGATCCCGTTGGAGGGGTAGGTAGAGATGTAGAACCCCACCCCACCCCCCCCCCCCCCCCCCCCCTCCTTGCAAAAAAAAAATCATGTTCATTTTATCTTTTTTGTTCATGCTCATTAAAGGTATTCATCTTGACCCCTGCATTGTTTGAGGTGCAATAAACGTGGCTCCAGCGTAAATGGAGTGTCTACAATAGAATTTGCAGCAACTCTGCAGTTCTGCATATGAGAAGGTTCTAGGCCCATTCTCCATATTGTATCTAGATGTACATGGAGGATGAGCCTGGCATGTTCATTCCTGTAAGGTTCCATATAACCTTTTGTGTTGGTGCGCCTTAAAACCCAATTCAATTCAATGAACCCACAAATTGAGTGACACAATTATATCCCACAATTGCCTCCATTATTTTAATGAAGCCTTCTTAAACTCTAAACACGTGCCTGGCCATGATTGCAAATGCAGGAAAAGTAAGGAAATTTAGCAGTATGTGAAGAATATACTGGCCCTATTACAGTTTTGGCATTCAACATTAGTTACCAACAAGTCATTACCAGTACCAGAACCGTAAGAAGGTTCTAGGCCCATTCTCCGTATTTTATCTTGATGTTTTATTTTATATTTGTATATTATAGATGTCATGTTTTATCTTGAGCCTGGCACATTCATTCCTGTTAGGCGCCATATAACCTTTCATGTGGTGGTGCGCCTTAAAACGTATTTCAATTCAATGATATTTCTTCAATTCATATAATTTAAGAATATACTACAGTGGTTCGTTTGAAGGTTCATCACTGAGGGATTGCGTTGATTTTGAAATAAATTCAGAAAGTTATATGTCTTAACAAAGTTGTGAATGTGCCTTGTTTCCACAGCCAGTGGAAAATAATACTGCCAGTTCGTTGATTCACAAATTGTTATAAGGTTATAAGGTTATCCAGTTAATTGATCTTTTTGTGTAATTATATTGCTTGAACAATTTTAATAAAGAAGACCACAGATATTCATTATACCCCAGCTTCAAAGAAGTGGGTGATATATAGGAATCACTTTGTTCATTGCGCCCCGTCCCGTTTCATTATTTAACAGATAATAGTTACATTGTTGCATACTTTTCATTTTTTTGTATGATGTAATAGTACATTATGAATACCATGTAAGGTTGCATTCCACTAATTATACAGGCTTCATAAGGTTGCACTTCACTATTTTTTACACAAGACTCCACAAATATTTTAATTATTTGTCCTGTTATTTAACAGATAATTGATGCATATGTTTTTTTTCTTCTTTTATGACGTGAAAATATGTAATAATAACCTCATAAAGTTATACACTACTAATTTTAAGATACCATCAGGTAATACTCCACTAATTTACGTTGTGTCGCATCTCGTCATGTCCCGGTGCGTTATTTGACAAATAATGGTTGTATGGTTGTATGGTTGCGTATTTGCTTTTCCTTTTTGGTATTTTATGAAAATACATTATGAAAACCACATAAGGTTACATTCCACTAATTATACAGACTTCATAAGGTTACACTCCACTAATTTTTAAGTTTTTAATTATTTCCCCTATTATTTAACAGATAATGGTTTCAAATTGTCTTATTCTTTTATTTATGATTTGAAAATACATAATGAAAACTTCATAATGTTACTGCGTTTATACCCTCGTTTCGAAAAAGTGGAGGCTATATAGCAATCACTTTGTCCGTCATGTCGTGTCCCGTCGCGTCATGTCCCGTTGCATTAGTTAACAAATAATGTTGCATGGTTGCATATTTGCTTTTCCTTTTTGTTATTTTGTGAAAATACATTATGAAAACCACATAAGGTTACATTCCACTAATTATACAGACTTCATAAGTTTCAACTTCACAAATGTTTACACTTGATTCCACCCATCTCGGTGTTTAAATAAGTCAACTCGCTAAGACCAGACTCTATCTATTACATAAGACATTATCAGGTTACACTCCACTAATTTTTACTTAAGACTTCACATATTTTAATTATTTGTCGCGTTATTTAACATATAATCAGATAATTGTTGCAGATTTTCTTTTCCTTTTTCTGATTTAATACGTGAGACTCCACATACTTTTTTATTATTTGTAATTGTCAGAGACTGTTCAGCACAAATTTCCCACACATCCATATTAGGGAGGGGTACCTATTCTGACTGAACACCAATGCGGTAGTATTAATCACCTTCAAATTATTTGCATTGCATTATCTTTTAGTTAATTTATATGAAAATACAGTGGCCAAGTTGTTCAAATACACCGTTAACTTTAACGAGAATTTAGTTAACTTTTCGTTAAATCCTTAACAAGAATTATCTAACGGCCCGTTAAAAAAGTTGTTGTTCAAAGAGATTTAACGCTGTCGTTAGTTAACTATCCGTTAAAATTACATGTTAACTTTAACGGACCGTTAACACTTAACAACAAATTTAACTTTCCGTTAAGTCTTAACGAGAAATTTAACTTTCCGTTAAGACTTAACGAGGACTTTAACAAGAACATCTCTTCCCATCATGCAACATTCTGTCCATATCCTGTTTGTTGTTTCAAAATGGATGCCAATGTGAACACAAATGTGACTGAGGAGGGTGAAAAGAAAAAAAGAAAGAGAAGTGTAAATTTGAATGGCAGTGAGGTTGATTTGATTGTGAGTGAATATGGTAAGGTAAAGGAGCGGTTAGATCGAAGTAGTACATTTAAAGTGACAAATGTGGATAAAGCCAAAATTTGGAGGGACATAGCACAGCGGGTGACACTTTTAGGCTATTCAGTGCGGTCTGCTGATGAAGTTAAGAATAAATGGGGGAATCTACAAAGAGACGCTAAGGATGCTAACATGTTATATAATAAGGAAATGCGAAAAACAGGTGTGGCCCCCCTGTTGAGGAGCTGGGCACGAATCAGCAGACTATTGTGAATATGTTTTCAGAAGATACTGCTTTCAACGGTATAGAAGGAGCAGCGGAGAGTACTATTGCAGGCAAGTTGTATTGTAATGTTGCTTAATATTTATTCAAACACCGGCATTGCAACGCAATCGTGTATTTATTTATTTGACGTTCGTCTGCTATTGTTGACGTTCTATATTTAGAACAGAGGGGATTTCCTTGTATTTACCTCGCTTTCAGATTGTATACATGTCATCTTTCGCAAAAAGAAAGGCACATTCAATCTTTTTTTACAGTTGAAAACTTACCTTTAGATGCATAATAGTTTATTCATGTTCACGTATATTTTATCAGACGTTCTATATGCACTTAGAAAGCGCTTAGAAAGCAATAGTTTCACGCTCCAGTACATGTACGTTTGAAGGTCAGAGGAGCGCTTGTTTTAAACATAACAAGAACTCCATTCTAATCGGGTTAATTTGAACACATTGTCGTTTCTCTTTTGTCTAAAATAACATTCTTCAATGTTGTATTTAAATACGAGAGATGACACTCTTAAATAATTTTGTATTGTTTTTAATACGACTGTTTCCTCAAAAAGTAATTTTAATCCAGATAACTAATCTGTTTTCGATTAATGGCAAGACCAAGAATAGGAACAATTAGTATACCTTAATTGTTGCTTATGTCCTTAACAATAAGCTATGGGGAGGCCCTGCATTGAGTTAACTGCAATACTGAAATTGTGTAACACGAGAACGGTTACTTAATACTCAAAAAATCCTGATGACTACAAAAAGATGCAGGCATGGATTTAATGTGGGGGTGGGCATCCCATGAGTTATTAAAAAAACATGTGAAAACACAGGTTTTCTTCTTTGGTTGTCAACTGTTTTTTTTACTGTTGCTCCCCTAGATTGTGTGGGGGTGGGGTGGGGGAGGGTGAGTGGGGTGATGGTGTGTGAAAGTATGGCAGTATTTTTTATTTTTTTAATTTGTCCATATGGCAGTATTAATCCTTTTTTTTTTAATTTAGCCACACATACTTTAAATGACCAAGAAAACTGCATAAGAATATGGCAGTATATTTTTGTTTATGAAAATTGTCTAGCATTCTTCAATGGCCAATACTGCATAACACAAGTGTTGGAAGGAGGGGCCGCGGGGATGGTGTGTCAAATATGGCAGTATTAATCCTTTTTTTTTATTTATCCACACATACTTTAAATGACCAAAGAAAACTGCATAAAAATATGGCAGTATATTTTTTTTATTTGTACACGCATTCTCGATAATGTGTCAAAGATATGGCAGTATAAAACTTTTTTTTAGATTTGTCCACACCTTTTCAATTTCAACGTTTTCAATGACCACGATAATTGGATAAAAATATGGCAGTATACATTTTTGTATTTGTCCACGCATTCTTCAATGACCAATACTGCATAACACAAGTGCATGGGGTGTGCTAAGGAGGGACCGGGGTGGAGGGGTGTGGTGCTGGAGGGTTCGGGATGGTGTGTCAAATATGGCAGTATTAATCTTCTTTTTTTATTATTTATCCACGCATTCTTCAAATGACCACTATAATTGCATACAAATATGGCAGTATAATTGTATTTGTCCACGCATTCTTCACTGACCAAAAATGCAAAGTGTGTGTGTGTGTGTGTGTGTGTGTGGCAGTATAAAACCTTTTTTTTTAATTTGTCCACACCTTTTCAATGACCACGATATTTGCATAATAATATGGCAGTATATTTTATTTATTTGTCCACGCATTCTTCAATGACCAAGAAAACTGCATAAAAGTATGGCAGTATATATATATATTTTTTTTTTTATTTGTCCACCCATTCATTCTACACTGACCAAATAATGCAACGTGTGTGTGTGGGTAGTGGGGTGGGGGTGGGGCTTGGGCTTGAGAGAGTGGAGGATAGTGTGTCAATTATAGAAGTATACACAAATATATTTGGCCACCCTATCATCTAAACGAAACAAATGTTAACGACGGATGCCGCCATCCCATCTAAATCTGAGAGGTTTGGAACACACCTAATCTTCAATCCTGGATCCGTCACTGATGTGTTTCTATACATATGGAGGTCCGGTGGCCGAGTGGTTTAACATACTTGACATTCATCACTGGTTGTTAATATACATTGAATTTGATATCCCACAGGTTTCCATCAAAGGCCCATGCATACGTCATTTTCAGCACATGTAAGGTTATATATGACTGTCGATTTTTTGTGATGGCGGCAGACCACCCACTTTTCCTGGGTAGGACCAGTACTGTACAGTTCCCGTCATCCGTAAGAATCGACACTTCCGCACTTACAAGTCGACCTTCCAGTGAGATTCGAACCCGCAGCAGTGAGAGGCGAAGGTTTACAACGCAACGTCGTTAACCATTCAGCCGCGGTGACGCTTTGTTTGTTTGTGATTACTTTATATTATGTACAACAATTCGTATGTAATAAGAAACATTATATATGTTTACGTTACTTAATAAAATACGATATTTAATCTCTTGAATCTAAAGGACGCAGCTGTTTTAATTTAGTATAATTACTCAGTGTCATACAAGTCTAACACTATCAAACACTAATATGTATCAACTGTTAAAAACAGATTTTTAACAAAGTCGTTATATAAAATTAATTCCTGAATTATTATGCAAAAAATGTACGGCTTTTATAATTAGGAATTATTGGTTGCCTATTGAGAGGGATACCCGATAATAAAATAAAATGTCTAAATTGCAATGATATCCGCGACGAATTTCATTATCTATTAATTTGTCCCAAATTTAATGAAATGAGGAAGAAGTATATAAATAAATTCTATTAAACGCGCCCCTATATTCTTAAATTACATCATTATTGTCAGCCGAGAACTATGTAGAACTACACAAACGTTGCTTATTCATAGATATGATAATAAAGAATGAAAAATTAAAATAACTGAAAATATGACCAAACGCAGTACTACATTTTCAGTAGAACAATGCGCCATTGTCTGGAAACTTTACTTTACTTTACTTTATTTCAAACTGCTTAATTTCACAAATCAGTGAACAGATAAAGCAAATTACAGCAATAACATACATGTATAAATACATAACACAATGACGGAACTAATAGGAAACGACTATTTACATATTATTAATGATAGTTGAGAAAAATAGTACATGAGTCAAAAAAATTACATTCACTTTTAACTATATTAATTTTTACATTTATTCAATTTTTAACAGTTCAGATACTTATTTTACAGAAAGTCATCTGTTTGGTATCATAATTTATATAGATTTAACAGTTTTATTAAGTCTGTTTTTATGTACTTAGATATTTATATATAGACATTTACCTATATATAACTGTTAATGGCTAATGTTGTAAAATTATATATGTAATAATACAATAGTGATTACATGTTATGTAAAGACAACAATTTAATAGTAGTTGAATAAACAACAACAACAAAACCTTAACTAGTGCTCATACTTGTAGATATTGAACAAATCGCCTGAAACACCTTTCGGAATATTGAAAGCTGTGTCTACGACGCTCAATAATATAAATAGTATACGACAAGACATTGAGCGCAGCCTTTAGTTGAAATAGGATCGAAACTTAACGAAATACACTAAAGACTGTGTTCTATTATCGGTATACTAATTATCAAATATATATTTTTTATCACAAATAAAAAGGTTGTATTGGTACATATATTTACACATATATTTACACTCAGAGTCGTTTTTTATTATTTAAATACATATACCAGAAATTATCAGTTTATCCCTTTAAAATAATCTGTTATTTTACTACAGAATACACTCAGTTTATTTATATTACATTTATTTTCATTTGTGAACAATTCTATGAATTTCTGCATGTTTGGTCGTGAGTAAAAATATTTGTTAATATACTTGTTTCTATCATTATGAAATAACGGGCATACTAAAACAAAATGAAACTCATCCCCAAGATCATTACATTGGGTGCATTTTCTGTCAGATGTTGGGATATTCCTCCATCTTCCGACCTCTATTGGTAACCTGTGATTTCTTGTTAAAAATGCTATAAGCTTCTTACAGTTTAAAACTGTTAATGATTTAATATAAAAACTTTGTTTAAAACCAGTTTTCAAAAATGTGTAGATGTTCGTGTCCGAAGTACGACCAAGCTCGGAATGCCAATTTTGGATGAAGATATCTTTAAGTTTTTGGCTGAACGATTTAACGAACCACTTTCCATTTAAAAAGTCCTGGCTGTACCAAATTCCGGAAAAGCCAGACGTGCATAACATGTGTTTAATATTTTCTATCCAGGTAGACTTGACGAGATCCGAATAATGTAGTTCTCTTATCAAAATATATAATTTTGAAGAGAGTTTCGTTGTACTGTCACTACTGATATTTTCTATTAATCTTGTCCAGTAGGCAACTGTCCTCTTATTAATATCAATATATAACGGGGTAATGCCAAGTTCTCCATAAATCATGTATGATGGAGTAGCCTTTTTCATATTAAAGATATACTTGTAAAATTTTAGCTGTACTCTTTCTAATATATCTATTTTTCCACTACCCCACACTTCACTAGCGTACAAAAGTATAGGTTTTATAGTTTTTTCAAAAAGGTCAATTTGTATATCATACGGAAGTGATAATGATTTAATCTTTCTCAGCAAAGAGAACATGGCTTTATTAGCTTGTTCTGAAATATACTTTTTTGCACTATTAAAGGAACCACTTCTAGAAAAGTATATACCTAAATATTTATATTCATCAACAATTTCTACGTTTTCGTTTCCTATTTTATATACAGTATTTCGTAATCTTCGCCCCTTACTGAAAATTAGTATTTTTGTTTTGTTTACATTAATATTAAGCTTCCACGTGTCGCAATAATATATCAAGGGCAGTTTGAAGTCCGTGTTCGTTATCACTAAAAATCACGGTATCGTCTGCATATAAAAGTATAAACAATTTTAAAAATATCTGGGTTTCATCTATTACAATGTCTCTATTAATGCCATCTACCCCTCTACTGTTAAGATAGACTTCAAGGTCAGTCAAAAATAAACTAAATAAAAATGGGGAAAGATTTTCACCTTGTCTTACGCCGACATGACAGTTAAAATAGGGAGAATTCCCCTCATTCGTTACAACTTTTGATTTTATATTATTATACAAGTTATGTATAACTTTAAAGCATTTTCTATTTATGTTTTCATTTCTTAATTTCTGCCAAAGACCAATTCTCCAAACAGAGTCAAATGCTTGTTTAAAGTCTATAAAACAACAGAATAACTTATTTTTGTCTGATTGTACAATGTCTATTAAACATTTGAGAATAAATAAATTGTCAACAGTAGAAAAATTCTTTCGAAAACCAGCTTGTGTTTCATGTATAATACAATATTTCTCTGCATATTTAGTTAATCTAGTATTGAGAATACACGTAAAAAGTTTTCCTAGGCAACTAAGCAATGCTATTGGACGGTAATTTTCAGGAAGCTTAGGGTCTCCTTTGCTTTTGTAAATGGGCTTTATGAGTCCAATAGTCCAGCTCTCAGGAATGAAACCGTTGTCAAAAATAGTATTAAAAAGTTTCACGTACAATAATAACATAACATTTATAGTCGACTTTATTTGCTCATTGACAATATTATCGATGCCTGGGCATTTATTATTTTTTAAGCTTTTAACAGCGAATAGTATTTCTTCTGCAGCGATTGGTTCGTTAATTTCATTATTTATTTCATTAATAGTGTTATCGTCTATATTTACATCATGTGTTGCATTTTGTCCATTTTCATTGTCGTGTTCATTCTCATTTAATGATTTAAAAAAATTGTAAAAATCATCAAGAGACGCATTTGCTACCGATTGTTTATATTGCGTGTTTAAAAGGTTCCAATACTGTCTTGGGTTTGCATGTTTCAGCAATCTAAGTTTTTCTACTTTAGCTTGATTATAATTATGTAAGACCTGCGTAATGTATCTTTATAATTTTTACTAACAGTTTTCAATAAATTCTTAAAAAAGGGCGTTCTGTATTTATTATAAGCCCTTCTTGTTTTATGGTATATATTTCTGTTTTTCTGACATATTTTGTCGAACCATGGCTTTTTGGGTTTAAAACTTGTTTCTTTCAAATAACTTTTATGAAATACCTCGCCAAAACTATCTCTCGAACAGTTCTCAAACAGCGTTCCTATATCCGTTACAATACTGTCTATAACATTTTGACTAACACTTTGCTCATGAATTGAACTATCCAATCTGCTTTCTATTTCAGCAACTTTTAATATATCTAGTTTTTCAATAAATAAGTCTGATTTCATAGAGTCCCATAATTTAGTTTTATGAAGTTCGTTATTGTTTATGGACTTGTTTTCTCTCACATCGTTATATTTAGCTTTGATGACAATGTTTAAAGGACAATGAACATCTGAGTATAAATTACAAAACTCGTCAATTTGAAGATCAATAACATTTTGAAACAGGTATGATGTGGATAAAAAATAATCAACTGTACTTGATTCTCTACATGTTAATTTAGGATTTAAACAGTCCGAACCAATTCTACCGTTTAAAATAAACAGGTTGTTGGTTTTACAAAACTCTGTCATTTGATTACCATACATATTTACTGTGTTATCAATATACTTTCTATCTAATGGAATGTTATTTAACTCGAAATTCTGAAAAATATCTGCATCTTCATTTTGTATATTATGCAAGTCATACATATCTGCTATAAAATCATCAAATCGTGTATAATCAGTCAGGTGTCCACATCTGGCATTAAAATCGCCAAACAATAAAATATGGTTACTACCTGGGCAATATCTGAAAAGTTCATTTTGGATTTCAAAAAAAGGGTCATTATGAGAATATCTTGAATTTACAGGTGGAATGTATATAATACCACATATAAGATCCTCTTTCATAATACTATTCTCTGTTCCGTAAATGTCCTTAGAAATTGTGAAAAATTGTATCAACTTGCAGTCATTGTTTGTGTCAATGGAAACATATGGGGCTAGATTTTCTTTTATTAATATAGCGATGCCACCGGAGCGATAACGAGAAAGTGTCTTCCTATTAAATACATGTACAATATAACCTGACACAAATATTTCATCAGAGATGTCTGTTTTAGTTTCTTGTAACCCTATTATGTCATAACTATTTATTAATGAAATAAATTCAGGGCATCTAAGTCTAGCAAGTAGCCCACACACATTGAGCGACAAGATCTTTATTTCAGTTTGTAAATGACAACTTGTACTGGGTTGACGAGCGTGATCAGCTCGTGGGTAATTGTCACTATTGTTAAGATCACAGTAGTCGTCTCCATCAGATCGCTATTCGTTCTCGCCGCTAGCTATTGTATCGTCTGTTGGTACATGTGTCTCGTCTGCGCTCATGTCGTTTACTGATACTTGTGTGTTCAGCGGTTCTTGTGTGGCGTCAAAGTCAATGAGTATAGTGCTTTCTTCACTATCAGATATGTCACTTTCAATATTCTGTTTTTTAAATGTAATGTCACTGTCCAGTGGAGAGGATGCTTTATTTTTTCCGGCATTATTTTGACGCTGAAGCGGAGTGTTTATTGAACTGCTCCATTGTAAAGATGCAAATTTGTTATTTAGTAATATGTCGTTACTTGTGCTGGGCGATGGCGTTTGTGCCGGTTGCCTCCGTTTAAATGTTCTTGTCCACGTTGTGTTTTTCGTCTTGTAGTCATTGTCACGACGTTGTTTGTTTTGCATTTCTCCATATTGGTATTTGCTTTGATTGTTGTGTCTGATTTGCATTTTAAATGTAGATCGGCTACTTCCCGTGTCCTTCTCGTGTCCTTCCCGTGTCTGTCCCTGTTTGTTACTTCGTCCATTGTTTCTTCTGGTATGTACTGTTGTTGGTTTATGTACAATTTGTCTCGTACGAGCCGAACCTTATTGTTCGGGTCTTTTCGTGCTTCCTTTGCTACGCCATATAATTTCTTTCGTTTATTTTCTATTTCTTGTGGGAATTGTTCCCTTACGAAATACCCACTGTCTGTAAGTGTTATTGGTGCCATTTGTTTTACAAATTCTTTGTCTTTATAATACGTGAATTTGGCTACAACTATTATGCAAAAAATGTACGGCTTTTATAATTAGGAATTATTGGTTGCCTATTGAGAGGGATACCCGATAATAAAATAAAATGTCTAAATTGCAATGATATCCGCGACGAATTTCATTATCTATTAACTTGTCCCAAATTTAATGAAATGAGAAAGAAGTATATAAATAAATTCTATTAAACGCGCCCCTATATTCTTAAATTACATCATTATTGTCAGCCGAGAACTATGTAGAACTACACAAACGTTGCTTATTCATAGATATAATAATAAAGAATGAAAAATTAAAATAACTAAAAATATGACCAAACGCAGTATTACATTTTCAGTAGAACAATGCGCCATTGTCTGGAAACTGACAATACCAAATTACATCCACAAAACTAAATCGCGCTCTACAGTTGATACAATTCAGCCCAAGGTGTTATATCAGAATGTTCTTGTGCGTAAGTACGCACGCGTTTGTATGTGTGAGCTTGCGTATGTATGTGTTTTCTATGTTTGATCTAACAGTTACTGATTCCGAGTTACTGCTTTAAAATGTATATATACATCACGGTAAAAGAAATAAATAGTAATAAATAAATATATATGTCATTTGAAATGAATTATATTTGATGTAAGCGGCCGCAAATACCGTCATATGACATTATTATTATTATAATTATTAGTATTATTATTTAATATTAATTATTGAAAACCATACATTATTTTGTATGTTGTCGTTTCTTGATGTTTAAATTTGTCGCCATTAATATGTAAATTTATTTTTCACGCTGTTGCTTATGTTGTTCACGTAATGAACCTAACAAAATAAATAAATTGGAGTAGAGTTATGGACCCATATATAATTTACCATACTTGTTTCAGTCTACTTTGGCCCAAGTCGACTCGGTGGTAATAAATGTAACTGAAATTAAAATTTGTAATTTAAAAGAATAAAATTAGAATTTAATTGTAATAAGACACATATGCCTCATGTATACTAAACATGTTTATTCAATTGTATCTTCATACAAAGATGGGTTTCTTCAGCTCGCACTATGGCAGTTATCTTCAGACAGGCGCAAAATGTACATAGAAAATTTCATTTGACCTAATTTGGAGGTAGCTTATTATTTTCAGACATGTCTTTTTTAATTTTGCATAATTACTTTCGTACAAGTCTAGAATAATGGACATTTTTTTCTTTTTTATTGTTTATGCATAATTACTTGCATAATTACTGTCATACAAGTCTAGGATTATGGACGCAGCATTTTATTAAAGTTAGCCTACTTTGGCACACGTCTAGTATTCTGGACGCAGATTTTGTAATTTAGCTTAACTGAATTTCAGTCAAGTTTGGCCCTAATCAACTCGGCCGTAATAAAGAATTTAATTGAAACTTAATGGGCAAAGAATCAAGAAATAAACTAATTGGCATATAATTAGCATTGACATCATGTTAATTTTATGGATTTTTTTTTATATTCCTGGATTGATTGCTCAATTGATAAAGTAAACATAGTGACTTAATATAATAACCAATTAACACATTTAGTGTGTGTGCGGCACATTTCTTTTATTATCGTTATTATAATAATGATTTGAAGCTCTGAGTGTGAAAAAGTTCAAGCTACAGTAATGAGCGGGTATAGTTCGCATTTCAAATTTGGTAAAATATTATGTTTAATGTCTTGCATTCCCATTTGTAGATAATTTCATAGTACACGATATGTAATCGTGCTCATCTCACGTGCCAATACAAGTGAAATTAAATTACAATTAAAGAGGCTCTACCTAGATTTTTTTGTCCACCAATTGATATAAACTTTACTTAATGATAAAGAGGACTATGAAAAAGGTAAATGGAAATATTTTCAAAGCCCATGCAATATGCGTTTTGCAGGGGGAAAACAGGATTGAAAAGATCGGTTTTTTGAAATTGTATTCGTAATTGCTTCAGACAAGCCGATTGCGGAGATTTTCCGATCTTATTCGTTTACAATCGAAACTGCCTCATCGGATTGGCGAAGAGTTCCGATCGATTCTTTTACTATCGGAACTGCCCCGAATAGGTTGTTTTCGTTCAACTGAATCGCATTGCGCATGTCCGAGAAAATCGTAAAAACTCGTAGTTCCCCGGCAGGAATAAACGGCAGGGCAGCATTTTATTCAAGATATTGTTTTGATCATAATTAATAATTGATAGAACTGGAATACGAACCATGTTTCTTCTTAGAATACTCATAAAATAGCGTTGTAGTAATAAATGCAGTAATATTGAGTATTTAATATTGAGTATTTAATGTTTTACATTAAAAATCGCGTAGGTAGTGCCTCTTTAAGTAGAACAAATGTATAGGATAACGAAAAAACAACAATTTATGTGTTATTAAATAAGGCAATTGGACGAGATTGCTAATCAAGTATTCTCTGGTAATATAAATTAACAATAATGATATCGATACATTTAGAGACACCCTGTATATTGAGTGTAAATATAAAGAGTTTAATTTCAGAAATGTGGCCATCTCGAGTAGACTAGGGGTTAAGATGACCGGGGGCCGAGTTGCAGATCGTCGAGCATAATAATAGTCCAGAATTCTGGGAGAAGTTTTTATAATTTAGTATATAACTTTCATTCAAGACAAGAATTGTAGACGTAAGATATATTTAAAATCATTATGAACAAGTATTCGAATACATCATAATGAAATTGTGTTTGAATATAAATAATTGTTGATCATATTGCATCAGCATATGATTGAATAACAAAAATCCAATTTTAAACTATCAGTGTTCAGTTTAAATTCATGATTGATGACGTTAATCAATGAGAATGGCGATATATAAATAATATAAAGAAAATAAATATCGTCGTTATGCAATAACGTCGTTACATGCCTAATTATGTACAGTATATACATGTACAAACCACTATTTCTTTTTTAAACTTTATTTATTATACAAATGTTGAGTACGCGTGTTAAAAACATATATATATGTCGAACATTAATTCAGCAGTTCTCACTGGTGGGGGTCCAATTATAATACAAAATATTCGAATCTCATTTATATTTATTTCTAGCAATCAGGTTCTAAGATAAGTAACACCATATTTTTATTAAACGAGCATAATTTAGACATATGCAAACAAACAAGTATCTGTACAATTCGGACGAAAACAAATATTGTATACTTATATATTGTGTGATAACCATGTATTCGGATCTCTTAGACATGTTCTATATAAACAATTTACGCTATATGTGTTCGTAATTATTACCGTAAAAAGATAACGGTCAACAAATTACTGACTTTCCATGGACTATTGATAAAACAATAAGTGTACTTTTAGAAAGTTGGAACTTGAGTAAAGTTCCATGACGGGTCACAGTCTTATGTATGCATAAATAACGTACAGGGAACATCAATTATCTTGATTGAAATAAATGAAATAAACATGTACTTACAGAGACATCATTCAGGTCCTGAATTCGCGATTACACACAAAAAAAAATTTCGGACAATTTAAACTTATTTTAAATATCTAAATTTGAAATTATTAAAAAATATATTCAAGTCGGAGTATTAATTAACACAATGTGATATAATAGGCGAGTAAGCTAGTATAGTGATAAATGGCAAATTGTCTTAACTTATATACTGTAAAAAAATGATATTCTCAAAGTGTCAGGTACTAGGTGCGAAATTAAGATAACACTCTTTTGTCCACTGTAAAAACAATATTGTGACAATCTTGTCTTAAATAACATGCCAATTAAGCATCTAGCAGTGTCAGTTGTTAAAACATGCAACTTCTCAGGTAAACGGGCAATATACCGCTAATGCCAATTAATAGGTGCGATTGAGGTAACATTCTAGTGTCCACTGTGAAAATAACGGGTCAATTTGTCACCTGAAAAGACGATTATATTGAATATTAAACATGCTTTAATTGGGAATGTATAAACTCACGCAAATCAGAAAGCAGGTATTTAAATCTCATTTTACACATACATATGTTATGTTATATGTATTCATTCGTGCGTCCTAATATTGTTCTGAAGATTTCTAGTTTTTCTAGGGTTTAAGCCAGTATATGGTGACTCATTAATACGGCGTGGACTTATATATTTTAATTTGTTAATTTAAAGCTTGCCAAAATATGACAGCTTTTTATATTTTCACAATCCGCTCATTTTTACAATACAGTGAACAGTATAAGCAAATTGCAGCAATAACATAGATAGATAGATATCTTTATTTCCAATTTCCTATAGGCTTAAAAGCCCATGAGGATAAAACATACAATTTCACAAAGCATGCAACAGTGTAGGTATAACACAAAATAAATATCCAAATATACAGTTTATCTTAACTGACCTGATACAGTGAGAAGGCGAATATTAACAATTCCTTGCATAAATCAATTACAAATCATCAAAATTTCCACTTCCTTGCATAAATCAATTACAAATCATCCCAATTTACTTATGCGACACAATGACGGTACTAACAGGAAATGACTATTCATAAAACTAAATGGTGGTGGAAAAGAATAGTATTTAAGTTCAAATTAATGATTTAAACATATGTTATTGCCAATAATTTTACACACAGGATAATATCCACATATCTACAATAGAAATAGTATAATGACAAATGGGTCGGGTAAAAAGTTCTACCAACATTAGTTTAAACCCTTCCCTTTAAATTAATGAGACAATAACATTTAAGTGAGTTATAAATAATACTATTAGAACAGTTAAATAATGTTTTTATTGATGCGCCATATTTTCAATAATTACATATGCCAACTCGCTGAATTATCTTTATCGTCTACGCATAAACATTTAGTTAGATGAACAAACTGATAATGTTAATTATGTACAACATCAACAATTAAGAAAGACAAATATAATTATGCCTGTGCATCGCGCACACATTGCTCGCACCTCAGCCGTTAGTGCGCACTTACAATCAAATCATATTTTATTAATTAAATACATGTATAGAATTTAAATTCAATATTTCCCTTTAAAATAATGTGTTAGTTTATAACTAAAAAATACTCAGTTTATTGATGATATGTTTTGTTTTCATTTGATAACAGTTCTATAAATTTCGGCATATTTGGTCGTAGTAAAAAATAGTTTTTAATATAGTGTATTCTATCGTTTAGAAATAGCGGATATACTAAAACAAAATGTATCTCATCCCCAAGATCGTTACATTGAGTAAATTTTCTATCAGCTGTTAGGGTATTTCGCCATATTCTGACTTCTATTGGTAACTTGGGAGTTCTTTCTTGTTAAAAATGCTATAAGCTTATTACAGCGGTAACTAGATAATGCTTTGATATAAAACTGTATAAAACAAGTTTTAACATATTGATAGGTGTTTGTGTAAAGTAATAGTTCGGAGGGACAATTCTGTATGAAAATGTTGTTCTTTAATGATTTAACAAACCACTGCATTTATAAAGGTTTGGTTGTACCAAATTCCGGAAAACCCAGAAGTGCATATAATGTGTTTAATATTCTGTATCCAAGATAATTTAAATATGTACAATTTACTTTTCTTAACACGATATATAACTTTAAAGAAAGTTTCATAGTATTGTCACTACTGGTAGTTTCTATTAATCTTGCCCAGTAAGCAATTGTTCTTTTTTTATTTTAATCAACAGACAACAGTGTTACACCAAGTTCTAAATAAATCATTCATGATGGGGTCGCCTTGTGTATATTAAATATATTTATATATAATATAATTGTTAAACTTTTACTTGAACAGCGGTATGTGTATGCACCATATAACGCACGCTGCTTTGAGAGTAAGTATAACTGAACAGAAACCAATTTACTGACACCTCGGAAGATAGTCTTAAAGTGTCATTTTGCATGTTTTCACAATTAGAAATGGCATATCTATTTAAAACTGACACAGTAACAATAAGTATACACAATAACACAGTATGTTAACTCTTGTGTGTTTTGGGGGGTTGTAGAAAATATCCTAGCCGCTCGTCTGTACTATTGTGTGTGTGTTTAATTCTAAGGATTATAGTCCCTCCGCCTATATGGAGTCTGTACTACTGTAACAGGTGTTACTCTTTATACACGCAATTAACACATGACGACTGTCATTTTGAGTATTATTTGCAGTTATTGTAAGTCGTTGGGGTTTATATTTGGAAGCTGTATTTAGGAATTACATATTATTCTGTATTTTTAAATACATACAACGTTGCACTTCTACACCATTCAAGATGGACCGAGCTCTTATCAACATTCTCCGCCACACAGGACCATATATACTTTGATGACGAAGGGTACGCCGGTATCGATGAACTGAGAAAACTAAGCGGTTTTCATCATTTAACAACTCAACGTGTGATGGAGATTGCAGACTCCGACCAGAAGCAGCGTTTTCATGTTGCCATGGGTGATGGAACAACGATGGTTCGAGCAAACCAAGGTCACTCCTTCAATATCAAGATGACTATGCATAAGATTACGAAACCAGTGGAAGCAATTCACGGCACGACGTACAGCGCTTGGCATCATATTCAAAGCGACGGACTGCGACCCATGAACAGATCGTACATACACATGGCTGCTGGGTTGAATGCTGCTAGTGGTATATGAAGAAGTTCGACGGTATACATTCTTCTGGATATCGGGAAGATGCTAGAAGCAGGCGTAAGCGTATTTCAGTCAGAAAATGGAGTACTACTGACAGAAGGAGATGATGACGGTCGCTTATGTCCCTTCGTGTTTGAGTCGGCAACTGACACAACTAACGGCCTGCCACTACAATTCCAGTGCAGGAGCCACTCAAAGACATTTGCTGTTTTTGGGGACAGCTATGTATCCAGATTAGAAAGCTTCTGTGGTGGCAACTTAGATGTAACTAATGGACGCACTGTCTTCTTTGGAGTAGGCGGAATGTCGACGAATAACAAGTTCGAGACGAAATTCCAGGAACTGTTAGATTACAAGGCAGATGCAGTGTTTGTCAACCTTGGCGGCAATGACCTACGGGCTGGATGTAATGTCAAAAACATCGTTCGCAGTTTGAAGAGAGTTGTCTTACGACTGCGGGAATCTGGCGTTAGCAAAATATATGTTGCAGATATTATTCAGCGGGGTCGGTTTCTTCAATCCAGTAAACTCACGCAGCCTGTATTCAATCATCTGCGACAGGGAATCAACAGACAGCTGAAAACGTTCATGGGAACAGACTTCATTCAGTTGTCGAAGACATTGCGATATCCCCGTCATTACGACGCCGACTTGATCCACCCAGGATTCCACGAAGGAGGGATGTTAATACTCCAGCAAAGAGTCAAATCATGTCTTAGACACTCCATCTAAAACATTCAAACAGTCATTGTCATGGTTAAACAAAAACTGTCCTTTTCAGGGCCACTAACATCTTTAGAACAGGAGAAAAGCCTACAAATTGTCATTTCAACTATTCCAGTAATAATCAGCTTTAACTATTCTCTTTATAAATTCCAAAATACGCATTCACGGGAGTGGTGTGGGGGATCTATTTATTTACCCGCTCATACGCAAAGCTAGATATTCATCTCACCTATTTTAATAAATTCGGCAGCCTAATACTGAATATTTGCATTCATAAAAGATGCTATACATGTTTATTGAGGATCTTTCATAATACAAACAAATACGCGTCAAAAATGTATTTGTTTAAAGAGGGATATGAGATAGGAGGGACAAGTTCGTGTATTTTTCATATTTTATATCGAGACAAAACAGAATAGAACTGTATCAAGGGAAAAATAGCTACATAAATCAAATACAATATACCAATGTCTAGGCTCATCTGACATAAACATGTATATAGTTTCAAGAATTTCGCCCGAGTCAGCCAAATTTGGATTGTCCAGTTAAATAAGTCAAACATTATCGGTAGTTATTTCCATTTAAGACAACATTTGTTTTTAAATGAATAAAGTACGTATAATATACTAAAATACCTCTATTGGAATCATAGTAACTTTTACTAGAATGTTATGGCAAGAATAGATAGAGCGCTTGCCTATTTAAATATGAAAATTAACACGGTTTTAATATCTTATTTTAAAATCGACTCTGAGTATAAAATATTTCATGCTGAATCGGCAATATACAAGTGCTATCGCGACAATACTTTTAAAAGTTGCAAGAATTAGTGAAAATAGGTAAACACATTGGGCTTTTTTTAAACAAAATATACTATACTATTGATTACAATTATTGCATTTAGCTCTATTTCTATTTATCCATAGACTGTTATAAATATAACCTGCAATGCCGATAATTACTCCTGCCCGCCCGCTGATTAGTTAATGGTTATTTCGTAATGAAACTAATAAAGTCAATCGATTTTCAAATCAAATTTCATACTGCAAACATACTATTCATTGTGCTGATATTTTCCAATTCAAGTCTTTATTCGGCAAACACAAAACATTTATATATGGTGGCATAGTTCTAGAATAAGATTATCTGCACATTCTCTTAACATACAAACTGGACGGTATGCAACGTGAATTTTCCTGGTAAGTAGTCAGTATTATTACGAAAACAAAATTTAAAAATTCTTATCGCGTTAACTACTCTGCTAACGTGATGACGGAAGTGGGCAGTATCGCAGAATGTTTGTTTAGATAAAATTGTATGAAGTTAAAGAGAAAAAGTAACATTAACTCCAAAAATACACGATAAATTATCTAGCTATCTCGAAATGAATTTTAAATGCACGATGCTATAGCATATATACCTTATACATATGAATACTTTTCTGTTAATTATGTTAGTTGTTGCTATAAAGTTGTATATATACTTCACTATCTCTGTCAAGTTTATATGTATTTGTTGTATCCTCACGGGTCTTATGACGCATTGGAATTATCTGAATAAACACTTCTATATAATTTCTTTATTTCTGTCTCATCATAGTACAAACAATCCATATTTACAATACAAATTACCCACATATATAGTACTATGTCAGTCTTAATAGAATATTGGAGACAATACAAGTATAAAATCAAGTGAGAAACACGATTTAATACAAATGAACAGAGTATTCACATATTCAACTGCATAAAAGGTGTACCGCCATTGTCAATCGAGACCTTTGAAGGTTATGCAAGGCCATAACGATCACACATCTAAAAGTGTAATAAAAGGTTATATCTAATCCGCTGTTTCGTAATCAATAATAGCAAAGTGGCATACATTAAAAACTATCTTAAAACATCATGTATTATCTCAAATCAGATATGAAATAAACTGTTGAACAACATCTGTTCACTTTTCAAGATAAAATAAGGCTTATACACACACATAAAATAATAATTATCACATTATTTACGTATAAAACAATACGAGTTCCTACATAAAGTAAGTGTTAGTCTATTTATACAGACAATTCCCCCTTCTCTGTGCAATGTATGGTAAAGGCCATGCAAAAGAGATGATTGTTTTATTTTCATAATCAACAAAACCGATACATGATTGAATTTATCAATTTCTGGACAAAAACAGTCCCGAAGATTAACATTGTGCCCGTGCACCCTTATTTGGGATAAGTATATCATACAAGTGCTATAATAATAATAATAATAATAATAATAATAATAATAATTGGTAGTATAATATTATTTCATATTATTTCCCACCTTGAATAATATAAATGAAATAAAGATGTTTATAAAAAAGCCATTAATACAAACGGTCTCAGGTAACGTTAACTAGAAATAATATATGGCGATGATAGAGTAGTCGAACAGGACTATATATTAATACAGACAGCATATAGAGCGTCCACTATGATTGTGAGAAACTAGAGCTAGATTTCCGCGGCTTAAACAGTCTTTTGCTTATTTTATTATACTAAATGCAGACACATCCTTCACTTTGGACGTGATACTATAATAAATTAAAAAATAAAACATCAATTATCTTAAATGTGTTGCTGTTTTCAAATGTACGGTCTTAAATGGTTAAAAGACAACACATAAAGTTAACTCTACTTATGCAATTTCATACAAACAAACACAAGTCCATAAACACCAATTATTACATTTCTATGCGTGAAAGATTGGATTTCTCAGTGCAAAAATATTCATAATCGTTAAATATTAATTAAAACCTCAGAACACAATAATATCTGACGTTGCGACGTTGAGTTGTGACATCAATAAAGTGTTGTTGATGTCGACCTCATCTACCGATAACGTTCAATAAAGCGAATCATTTTGGTAAAAAACATAAACTGACTTAACATATAATAAATAGATTATTTAACTGCTGAGATCGATTACTGGGTAATCCTTCGCTCGGTGGTAGACGTTTTCTTTTTCCACATACGCACGTTCGTGAAAAAAAACATACGTCTAACACTCGTGAAGGATTTCCGTATAATCTATCCCAGCAGTTAAATAATATCTAATAAAACATTCTCATATGACTAGGTAAAACGTTTCTTCCGTTTTATATAATTCATAGCACTGAGAATACATGCAATACAGATTACATACATATTTCCCAAATATGCCTAATCAGTAAGTTGTATTCATTTAAGAATCGATTCGCACTGTTTCGGCGTTAATACGGTTTTAAAATCCGGTAGTAGATGTCAAGCTCCATGAAACGTATTCACCTTCTTATATTAACATTGTTTAACATTGCATATACAACAAAATAATCATAACCATGACGCTTTACTTTGCTTCATACATATTTAAACAAAACAAAAAATACACATATTATGGTATGTCAACGATAAACGAGGATGTTCTGAAATAATATGTCTGGTTTATTTTTAGTCTGTTACATTTGATGTAGATAGCCTTAATACAAGTGCATCGGAAATGAATTTACTTAAACTATGAATAATCTTTTTGTTTAATGACTGCAACAATTCCACAAATTTAAACATGCTTCGTCTAGTTCTGTAATACTGATTCAGGAATGTATTTGTTTCTAATGTTAGAGTAAGTAGTACATATCAAAATAAAATGGCACTCGTCTTAAATATCTTTAATGTTACAAATTTCGCAAACTCTTTCGTTTCTCTCTATTCTCTCTCTTGCGTATTTCCCTTTTTCTATTCTTAAACAATGTGATGATAATCTTATTATTGTTATACAACTTTTTAATTGTTTGGAGCATAATGTGTCTAGATATGTTTTTAACTCAAAAGTTAATTATTTATTCCAATACAATTGATTTCATATTCAAAAATAACAATCTGGAATAGTCAATATACAAGGCTTTAGTGATAAATGTTGTAAGAATTATTGATACTATATACTTTGGGTGTTTTTTAAAACCCAAAAGTATACTACACTATTGTGATTGCAATAATTGATTTTCTCCATAGGCTGCTACAAGTGTTATCTGGTGTTATATGGCATTGGTGATATCCCGCTGTTATCCTGCAATGACCCTGCTTAAGTAACCGTGACATCCCGTTGAGCAGTTAATCGATCATCGATATGGTTAAGTCTGTGGGCGGAGCTTATTTCAATAATTTGATACGGATGAAAGGTGGAAATTCGATTCTTATTAATCGTGTCACACACGGAACGAGCTGTCAATCAAGCTTTCTTCAACCAATTAAATATTTACAAAAGCACACATCATGTTAACTTGTACAATGGAGCAGATAGTAACTGTTTGTTAGTTTTACCCATGAACAATAGAGGGCGGAGCTTGCAAGTATACTTTATGGCATGTGCAGTCAAGTATTTATACACGATATTTAAGCAGTATATATATTAACACGTTAATAATTATGTATATTTATAAACCTTTGTAAATAAATACTTAAGTATAACTGAACTTACCTTATGTTATGTACTGACTAATAATATGTTATATATAACACCAATGAATCATAAATCTGTTTTTATGTTTGGTATTACAATTGTCGCATTTATAACATGACACAGTAAACGAGAAATTCTATTCAAGTTATTGAAATAGGCCAGTTTGAAGAACGAATAATGTGTTATGATTGTTTTTCCTCTTATTTCTTGTCAAATTGGACTGTTATGCTCCTCGATTTAAATGCTATATATATTGTGAATCATACTTTCTCTCACATTACACGCATCTCAAATGTTTCATCTGATAAACGCAATGTTTGCCATGTCTTATATAGTGAGTGTATCACTGGAAATAAAATAGTATCGATAGAAAATAAATGAAACCGTGGACTATCTAATAATTTAAATCTTCATTTTAATTATATAGATAAATAAGATGTTTTCCATTAACTAAATTATATCATAAAATAGGAATTACTAGCTTCAGTTTAGAAACTTTAACACACGCACGCACGACTCACGCACACACACACATATCCCAGTTTAGTAAAACGTATGATTAGCCTATTAAATTGACTCCTATGCAGATTTTTAAAATGTCTGATGGTAGCTGCAGACACGCCTAATTTCTTGTATAAAGAATGAACGGGAAAAATGACCCCACACACCATGTGATTTTCGAACGATATTGAGCAGCATGCAATACTACAGTGCGTAAAATATGATAATAAACTGATCAAAACTAATTAATTTACCAGATTTACATTATAATAACTTTGTTTTTTTTACAACGATCTAATGAAGGCTATTTGTATTAACAATATTTTAAAAATATAATATTGCAATACCTGCGTTGAAATGTAATATAAACTTGGATTTGTCATTGTAACAGGCAGTATTGTTAATACTGTTCCATTCAAAATCTATTCTCATTTTTAACCTGTGCAATAGAATAGTCAAACACATGATAGCTTCCCCCAAAATCCGTTGGGAGGTCCATTTAAAAATGTTTAAAGATCAGACACGCCCATGCTTGCCATATAATAATTATTTAAGAATTATGCGTGCATTTTGACACACTAAACGTGTGTTTCTTACACATTATTATTAATCTATAAATGCGTCGGTAGTTCCTTTTTAAATAATTATTATATCTGAAAAAAAAGAACGAATAGTGTTTTAGGGCACGTCGACACATTAAATGGGTCATATATTGGGCACAAAACCTGATGAAAGATGAATAAAAAGAACTATTTTCCAATGAGTTTTCTTCTCTTGACTGTTTTTCGACGTTATATCCGGGAGTAAGTATACGAGTCATCTGATAAACGCAATGTTTGCCATGCCTTGTATAGTGAGTGTATCACTGGAAATAAAATATTATCGATAGAAAATAAATGAAACCGTGGACTATCTGATAATTTAAATCTTCATTTTAATTATATAGATAAATAAGATGTTTTCCATTAACTAAATTATAACATAAAATAAGAATTACTAGCTTCAGTTTAGAAACTTTAACACACGCACGCACGCACGACTCACGCACACACACATATCCCAGTTTAGTAAAACGTATGATTAGCCTATTAAATTGACTCCTATGCAGATTTTTAAAATGTCTGATGGTAGCTGCAGACACGCCTAATTTCTTGTATAAAGAATGAACGAAAAAAATTACCTCACACACCATGTGATTTTCGAACGATATTGAGCAGCATGCAATACTACAGTGCGTAAAATATGATAATAAACTGATCAAAACTAATTAATTTACCAGATTTACATTATAATAACTTTGTTTTTTTTACAACGATCTAATGAAGGCTATTTGTATTAACAATATTTTAAAAATATAATATTGCAATACCTGCGTTGAAATGTAATATAAACTTGGATTTGTCATTGTAACAGGCAGTATTGTTAATACTGTTCCATTCAAAATCTATTCTAATTTTTAACCTGTGCAATAGAATATTCAAACACATGATAGCTTCCCCCAAAATCCGTTGGGAGGTCCATTTAAAAATGTTTAAAGATCAGACACGCCCATGCTTGCCATATAATAATTATTTAAGAATTATGCGTGCATTTTGACACACTAAACGTGTGTTTCTTACACATTATTATTAATCTATAAATGCGTCGGTAGAGTTCCTATTTAAATAATTATTATATCTGAACAAAAAGAACGAATAGTGTTTTAGGGCACGTCGACACATTAAATGGGTCATATATTGTGCACAAAACCTGGTGAAAGATGAATAAAAAGAACTATTTTCCAATGAGTTTTCTTCTCTTGACTGTTTTTCGACGTTATATCCGGGAGTAAGTATACGAGTGTCGTCCTGGTGGCAATTTACACCACCGGGATATTATTGTAAATAATAAAGAATTTATGAAAAACAAAAAGGCGGTTTCCACAGAGGCCTTTCCATTGCACTTCGGTTGGGCTGACGCCTGCGATAGTCACAAATGTTGATTACTCGGGTACGCCATTTATTAGAGCGTTGGTCTGCGTTCGCGCTAACCCATGAAATATATAAAGTTGTATCAGTCTACGTGCTACTTATACTCTGAAAAAGGATCACTTACCGCTGAATATAGTGTAACGTTACACGTAAATTACGGAAACGCCGTATCAGTTACAGTAAAACGTTACACAGTCTACGTGCTACTTATCCCCTCAAAAAGTATCATTTGAATATAGTGTAATGTTACACTTTAATTAAGTTTAGAATTACCTTCCAATATCGTGGACACGTGGTATCTTTCACGATGGAAGCTTACACTTTGAACTTTTTGCCAGTCTTTAAGGAAACGTTACTCGATTTTTCATGACATAAAATATATAATATATATGATATATAATATATATTGTATATGATATATAAAATATATATTATATGATATATACTACATATATATAAATATATGTGTGTGTTGATCAAAAACTTAGAAATATGAAGAGCCATATTTTTAAGTATTCGACACACACACACACACATATATATATATATATATATATGGGGAGAAATATATATATATATATATATATATATATATTATATAATATCAGTTATATCTTACACTAATATATGATGCATATTATATAATTCTTTCTATATAATATATATTTTTTATGTATATTGGGCGACTAAATTAAACGTTAAAAGCCACGGAGTTAAACATTTTGAATATAATGTAATATTCGACACATATATATATATTATATAATATCAATTATATCTTACACTAATATATGAAGCATATTATATAATACTTTCTATATAATATGTATTTTTATGTATATTAGGCGACTAAATTAAACGTTAAAAGCCAGGGAGTTAAACATTTTTAAACATTTATAAAATATATTATACATACGAGAGAGAGAGAGAGAGAGAGAGAGAGGGGGAGAGGGAGAGTGAGAGCTTAGGCGGATAAATTAAAATTAAATAGGAGTTGAAATAGAGCCCATGGGCTCTAATCCTGAACCTTCCGCGTCACCTCCGACTACTAATATTATATGAAAGCCCACAATGGAGCCCATGAAATATGAACCTTCAACTTAACCCCCAAATTACTTTCAATGTACTGAAAAAAACTACCCGAAGGCATAATTAATCTTTGTTATGCTATATTGCATGTTTTTTTTCGGTCCAGAGTTATGGACGCAGGCAGATTAAAAGGTCCAGAACTATGGACGCATACGGCCATTAAAACTGGGGAATAGAGTACCACGTATATAGGTTAAAGTACCACATATATTGAAAATATACTGCATATATAGAACGATGCACTGCATATAAAGCCGAAAACACCACGTATATTGGTTAAACGTATATAGACAACTTTACTGCATATATTGAACAATGCACTGCATATAAAGTGCAAAGTACCACGTATATTGTTACTACTACTGTATATAATTAAACAAAGACACCGGGAGACATGGCGTTCCATAGTAAAAATGCAGGATTAGACATTAGTATGATATATGGCTTATTTATTTTCAGTCTTGACTTTTTAAGAACATAAACAACCGATATAGTTTACCTTCTAGTATTTATCATGTCAATGAAAATATCAAGCGGTTTATAGCCTTTCTATAAAGTCTATAAACTATATTAAGGCCATGTTTTAAAATTCACTATGACTGATTTTTAAACCCGTTGCGACAGGTTGTTCATATAAATTTTGTAAAAAAAAACAACTAGTTAAGTGTTAACGTCTCACAACACAGTTAATTTTACATAGCTCTGCATATGTAGTAGGACCCCTCTGGACCACTGTAGAACATCCTGACTTTTCTTAAAAATATTTTCTTTGTGAAACTTGATGTCTGTTGTGCGAAATATCCAGCAAAAAAACACGAGGTTGACCAATTTGCTTTTTTTTAATATCAATAGTTTGAAGAGACCCTCTTGAATTTGTCCATTTCACTGACATTTTCTAATGTATCACTACCCGGTATTAGATTCTCAGATCTGGGCTCAGAAACATTCAGGTATATCCAAACCTGTATGAAATCATGAACTTGTCCCATTCTTGTCCCACGCAACAAAAAAAGAGAAAATATTTCCACATTTTAAGAAATAAACAAGAACCGAAACATAGTTCTATTTTTTTAAGTGCAAGAATGCATCCATTCATCCGAACATCCACTCATCAGAACGTCTGTATGTGTTTATGTATGTCCCTCTCCATACAGTCGCAGCATACTACAATGTCTTACGGTGTTACCAAACTTGCATCAACTCTTGCATATAATCTTGGAAAAAAAACAGTTAAGAGTTTGAGTTACGATCAATATTTTTCTAAGGGTCACAGGTCTTAAAAAGCAAACATGCCTTTCGAATTATTTATGGTCTGGATATTTAAAATGCCAAACAAACATTTATTAGTCTGTATATAAACAAAATAAAATTGATATATATTCGATTAACAGTAAACTGTTTTGCCGACACACTGTTGTTACAGATTTGATCGTTATTTTAGTTATAATAAGACTGAAATGCTATTAGATGTAAAACACAAAGATGCTCTTGTACATATAAATACAAAAAACAATAGGCTAGAAAGCCACAAAGAAGGTACTCAGTGACTTGGCAGAAGCCAGAGCAACAAGAGAATAAACCATTGAAGGCACGACAAAACAAGACTGCAGACAAACATTAAACGTCACCTTCCTTTTCGGTAGACGTAATCATAGGGTCCACAGCCTGTCCGGTCATCGCACAATCAAAGAGGAAAGCATAGTGGCGAACGAACTGTAAATGGGTCCACCACCAAGCATGCAGGGCGTTGCAAAATGATAGGGTCATAACTTCTTTTAATAAACCTGTTAACAAGTTTAACAAAGATAGTATGAAAGTGATCATGACCAAGGATCTTACGAAGTTTGTAAATCACGTCACCATAGAAGTCAGGTTGTGATAGTCCTTGTTGCAGAAGAGTTCTTATATTACTTTTATATTTGGAAAGAAGATCAGGGTTAGGATAATACAATGTTCAAAGATTTTATCAAGTTTATGGTAACAGTAGCCCTGATGGAGTAGCTCGAGTACTCGCTCTAGTAAAGCGAATAAGTTGAGACACATAGACCCCATAAGAAGTTGCTCGGGGAACATCCCCATATAAATGGGGATAATTAACAATATCAAAATTAAGATCATCTCTCTTGTCATATATTTTGCTAATTATATCACCATGTTCAATGGAGAGATGTAAATCAAGACAAGAAGCGTTAGTATCAGAAATATAAGCTTTGTTGAGTTGAAGTTCTTTAGGGTATATATTTTCAACCATAGTAGAAAAGAAAGGGTTGTCAATGTTTAATATGTCATCCAGATACCGAGAGGTGTCATTAAAAGCCTCGTAATACTGGTAAAATAAGAACTTATGCGCTGTTTAAAAACAGGTTATGTAAAGAACCATATCTTAATATTATTAAAGAATTTTCTATTAGAAAATATTTTAATAATTCTAGAATCCGTACTATTATGTCTATGCATGTAGTATTGAATAAAACGCAACACAGCTCGTGTGAGGTTCCATTTATTACTGATTTACAAAAGTTGTTTGTTTTCTATTTTAAACCCGGATGTAGCAATGTGTGTCATAATAATCACATAGCCGTGAAAGTTACCATTTATGCATATAGGTACTAAATCATATAAAGGTTAGATAGTAGTAAATCATATTGGATACTACATTCCTCCCTACCTTGAATAAAGCTTACATATTAATAAGAAAGAGAAAACATTATTATATGTGCAGGTAGAACTTTAGAATTACTCATTAATAATCCACATGTATAAACACATTCATTAAGAGTCCAAATACATCAAACACTTGCACTTCCAAGTATGCTTTTCAAAGCCTCTATAATGCATGTACTACTAAATTGAACAACATTACTTTTGTCAGATTACTTAGCATTAAGAATATCAAAACATGGGAGAAAATATTCAATAGTTGGACCTTAACAATAGCTGATAATGTATCAAACAAAATTAAAGTCTTTTACATTTCTACAAACAAATGATGACTAGAAATGACAAGAATATTGAAAACGAGTTTAAATGTGAACCTTACAGATCCAAAAGATAAACTGAATGAACTATATCATTTATCTGGAATAAACATTACCATTAACTAGAATGGACAATAACATTAACCGGAAAACACTATTTCTTGCGATAACCTTATCCAAAAATTACTCAAATCATATTGTTCACCTTAAACAAAATCAGAGTATCTCTTAGGCATTCCAGCTAACCGAGTGGGATTTCTTCTCGGAGGCAGTGGAGAAGGGATGGACTCTGGGACATGTTGAGTAGAAGTTTGAACAGGTCGGTTAGGAGGAATTTGGAAGGATGTAGAGTATACAATTTCGACCTCTGAAAACTGACTATACTCATCGACAGCAACAAGTAGATACTGACCAGAAGGGAATGGACCGGCAAAATCGATTGCGATTTCCGATCAAGGTCTAGAAGGAAGGGGAGTTGGACATACTGGCTCACGCTTGCTCGGCCCAGGGTATGACGCCTGACAAGGGATGCATGCTTTAACAGTTTCTTCAACCATCTTGTCAATACCAGGAAACCACACCTTTTCCCTGACAAGCTGTTTGATCTTCACTATCCCCTGATGTGTATGATGTGCTATTTCAACAACTCGTTCCTGCAAAGGAGAGGGAATGACCAGACGGTGGTCTCGAAGGATAACGCGATCATAGATAGAGAACTCGTCTCTGAACCGAAGAAAGGGTACAAGATCGGGATGATCCCACCAACTACCAGTCTGAATAGCTGTCATCACCTTCTGTAGAGTTGCACTCTCTCGTGTGGAGCTGCGTACCTCGTCAAGGGACATGGCTTTTGGCACAGCATGCTGACTTATGAAGGCGATATATGCTTCAGCAGCATTGTGACGTTTAGGTTGCTCATATGGGTGTCTGCTCATGTAATCTGCTGGGTTCAGGTCATTTTTACCAGGACGGTACTCAAGAGTGAACTGGTAAGGCATGAGGCGTAGACGCCATCGTTCCATACGTGCAGAAGCAGGTTTCTGACTATGAACGATACCCAAAAGGAGTTTGTGGTCCATAACCACCTTAAACGCAGAAGCAAAGAGGTACAGATGGAAGTGTTCGACACCATATACCACTGCTAACATCTCACGGTCGGTCTGCGAATAGCGTTGTTCCACATCGGTAAGAGCACGGCTCGCGTAACTAACAACCTTACCGTCTTGTGTAAGCATGGCTGCTACACCGACAGGAGACGCATCAACTAGAACCTCTGTTGACTTCTTGGGGTCGCAAGACACCATTACTTGAGTACTAGATAGAGCAGATTTGAGGTTGTCAAAGGAATTTTGCTCATCTTGAGACCAGGACCAAGAAACATCTTGTCTCGTAAGACGCCTGAGCGGCTCCGTCAGGGTTGCATAGTGAGGTATGTATCGAGAAACATACTGGGTCATACCAAAAAACGACCTTATCTCAGCTGGATTCTGTGGAGCCGAACGACAAACAATAGCTTTGATCTTCTCTGGATCAGCTGACACACCTACATCACTGAAAACATGACCAAAGAAAGAGATCTTGTTGACAGAAAAGACACACTTGTCCTTGTTAAGCTTTGCCGAACTGCTGCTAAGCCTGTCCAACGTTAGCTTCAGGGCACGGTCATGGTCAGCCTGTGTCTTGCCATGGATTATGATATCATCTGACAGGTTTCTCGCCCCAGGAATGTCTGCCAGCAGGTCTGCGATGATTTTCTGAAAAATCTCAGAAGCAGCATTGACACCAAACAAAAGACGTTTATAACGTCTAAGACCAACATGAGTGGTAAAGGTAGTGATATAACGGCTAGACTCATCAAGATCGAGCTGATGGTAGGCGTTAGATAGATCTAACTTACTGAAGACAGTAGAGGAGTTTAGATCAGACATTAAATCTTCAACCGTAGGCATGGGGTGTTTCTCCCGACTTATGGCCTTGTTAGCCTCACGCATGTCTATGCAGACACGAACACCAAAAGACTTCTTCGGGACAACAGCAACAGGGCTAACCCAAGGAGTTGGGCCTGAAACAGGTTCAATGATGTCAAGTTCTTCAAGACGCTTGAGTTCGGCTCTACATCCTTACGGACGTGAAAGGGAATACGCCGATGGCGTTGGGTAACTGAAAGTACATCTGGGTTGATGTGTAGTCTCACACTAACATCACTTATCTTCCCCATCTTGCCGTCAAACAATGAGGGATACTGCTCTGAAACAGAACTAGAAGTAAGGTTGGCAAAAGATATGAAAGCAAACTGAACAATGTTCAGAGATTGAGCACTCTTAGCTCCAAGGAGACACCTGGAATGCCTGCTGTCAGTACTTTCTACAACATAAAAATCTGCATTTATAGATTTGTTCTTGTATGTAATTTCAGCGTTAAAATAACCTTCAACATTTAATGGCTTGGATGAACCATATGCAAAAATGAGTGGTACAGGTTGCATTAAGACTGGTTTAATTTTGCATTTACTGAACACTTTGTCACTAATAATATTGACACTAGAACCAGTATCGATTAAGAATTCAATATCAGAATTTAACACTTTTGCCTTCACCGAAGGGATGTTCGAGTTAGTTTGTGAAATATTAAACACATATTCCTCACTAGAACTATCATACTGTGTAGGTTTCGGCTCGTGTGTGTCCGCCTCTGCCAAATTAACATGTTTTTTGTCCTGGATCTGCACACCCTGGCAAAATGATGGCAGAACAAGCATTCTTTTCCCAAAGCTGGACAACGTTGGTGTGAAGAATCTCTGCCACAGTTCTGACACGACTGGTTCCCTGCACCTGCTGCTTGATAACGATCACGGCCATTTGCGCGACCACCACGTTTACTAGCACGACCACGTTCACTAGCACGACCACTAGCATGACCACGTCCACGCGAATGACCACGCCCATGGGAAACGCCACGAGGTTTGTGCGGTTGTTGATAAACGGCATTTACAGGTTTTCCTTCCATCTCCGTGGCACGAGATTCGGAGAGTTCAAGAGCACGGGCTTCTTCTATTATCTTATCTAGTGTGTATTGTCCCTCAGGGCCCTCCTACGTACACGAGATGACGTACACCCTTGAATAACTTGTGAAAGCATTTCCTGATCCTTATCATGGAAATCGCATGTACTTGCCATGGTTCGAAGTCGCGGATAGAATGTGCCCATTGTTTCACCAACTTCTTGCTTGGTCTGGCGGAATTTATACACTTCGAAGCTCAAGTTCTGTTTAGGTGTGAAATAGTTCTTTAACGATTTACACAGTTTGTGGTATTCATCAGGCACATTTACTAGCGTCCGTTATTTCACATGTGGCTCCGATGCCCTTTTCTGCATCCGTTAGAGAATCATAGATGTCACAAGTCTCTGCACCACAGTAATGAAGAAGGAGTGCCTTTTTCCGTTTATCCTCCTTGATGTCTTAAGCACAGATCATATTCTCAAATTTATCAATCCATTTTTTCCAACGAATACCCGCCAAATTGCTACCCGTCACTTTGAACTTGAAACGGGGGAAATGGGGGTAGTTGTACGGCCAGTTTGGTCATTGTTCTGAATCACTCGTCGCCAGATATTATGTCTATGCATGTAGTATTGAATAAAACGCAACACAACTCGTGTGAGGTTCCATTTATTACTGATTTACAAAAGTTGTTTGTTTTCTATTTTAAACCCGGATGAAGCAATGTGTGTCGTAATAATCACATAGCCGTGAAAGTTACCATTTAGGCATAAAGGTACTAAATCATATAAAGGTTAGATAGTAGTAAATCATATTGGATACTACACGTACCCATACATTATAAATAGAAATTGGTCATTACAAGAAAATAGATTGTAATTTAAGATATTATAGATTATGTAAAAAAAATCAGGAGAAAATGAATATCATTTCCTCTTGGAATGTGAATCTTTTGTGAATGAAAGAAAGAAGATTTTTGGTGAGATATTTAGCAGTTCTTTAAATTTTAGAGCAGCCCAACCTCCAGAAACTACTGAATGAGGTTATTCATACAGAGAAGGACACATACCCTTTCTTCATAAAAGTTGCTGAAATATGTACAGATCTGACAGAAAAAGTCATAATGCGTATGTGCAGCTTACGTCACAAAGTACACGCATTATGTACATTCAAATAGTAATATATATTAACAATGGTATACTTGGGAAGTAACAAACTCAAACACGGAAAGATCGTTGGAGACTCCTTTTTACTAAGTCAGTTTATGAGAGGTAATATAAAACGTATCACCTCTCACGCTACTAGCACTGTACATATGAATTTATAACTGACTCGACTGATTCAATGCATATTTATTGTATTAAGATTTGCAGTGATGAGTCCCATGCGTCTGTCCGTCAGTCCATTAGTCGGTTTTGCCGAAAGCTGAGATTCTCCATAATTAGTCATATAAATGTGAACATATCAGACAGAATGGATGCCTAAGATACCTAGATCACAACGATGGTTTTTTATCTAAGGCTTGACCTCTGAGGCTGGAAGTCAAGATAACAAGGTCAAATTCACCAAATCGAACATTAGACAAGACATATTCTATATATTTTAATAATTGTTTTGCACGCTTTAAGACTTAAAGTACAAATCCTCCCCCACCCCCACCCCTAATACAACCCATTGAGGGGACGTATAGTCATGTGCGTCATTAATACAAATTCCACAAAATGACTCTTCATTTCTTAAAACTAAACCATATGTACGCCTTACACCTTTAAATCTTCATTCGGCAACCTCGTTTCATTTTCCTTCTAATAATATTACTAGGATTTTTAATAATGGCTCAAAAGTTTCCGTAACTCCTCTAGGATCACCTGTTTTGAGGAAATACCATATAAAGTCTCCTTTCAGAAATAATTTAGTTCATTCAAGACGCAGGGTGTTTCCCTCCATTAATAAGTGCTATGCTAAGAGATGCAGTTGTTGCAATTATTTATCTTTCAAGTCCACCATTAAATCAGCTGTTAATGGTAGATTGTTTAATGTATGTCTAGCTTCATATGTTGATTGACGTACTACTCACGTCATTTATGTTCTGACTTGAAATGCACCACGTTGCGGTATACAATATGTTGGACAAACAGGTCGATCCTTAAAAGTTCGATTTCGTGAACACAAATATAATGCGAGTTATCCTAAAAAGTTTAAAAATTACTTGTACCAACATTTTCGTCAGTCAGGTCATAATTTTAATTACGTAACTGTTCAACCGGTTGAATATATATTTTTTGATAATGATGCTACTAAAAGCTTCAAAATAAAAGCTAGACATATTGTAGAACTTAAGCGGATGAAAAACTTATAGACACCTTATCCACTCGGCCTTAATGACAATATTTATCAAGAAGGAAATATTTCTAAAGATCCTAATATTGACATTTTTTCTATATTTTCTATTCGAAAGCGTAAATCTAGGTCTCATGGTCTTAGGCGTAATGTTAACATCAAACGTAAATCCTTGTAATTATTTCTGTCGCTGATTTACATACTATTTTTAAACAGTCTAGAAAGAACTCTATGCTTTCACGGCTTACCTCTTTGTCCATTTCTTCACTTAAGTTGATCGACGAGGAAGCCGACAAAATTTTCATTCGTACGGATCACTTGTATAACACTGCTTCCTTAGTTCAAAGCTACACACATGTTCTCCGACCCCATATTGACAAGGAGTCTAATCACGTCAGGCATTTTCTAAAACTACTATATATTAATAAAGGTATTGATTTCATTGACATGCCTAGTATTTTTCGGGATACTCATGTAGTTGATTCTATCCCAAAATATTTCAAAAATTCCGAAAGTCCTGTAATTTGTTATAAATATAAAAAGCCTATTAGAAATATTATTTTCAACTACAATAAAATAGTTTCTGACCTTGATATAGTACATAATACTCCTAAGGAATGTGAATGCAACACATCAACATTTTGCTATGCTCCAGCTGGTCATGTCATCACTGGTAATTTTGATATTGTTGATAAACGTATTCGGCATTTGTTTTCGAAAGGTCCTAAATATTGATTACCTTCAACTATTGATTTTAATGCCTGTCGTGCCCAGATCGCCCACTCCATTGAAGATTTTAGTATAAAATGGTGTCGTAGAGAACATGCGGACCCAAACTCGCTTTCTACTTGGAAAAAGTCAATTCTTAAAATTATAGGTACACGTATTAACTTGTATAATGCTAACCCCTCTTTACTTCCTCCGAGACCTAGGTTTTCCTTTCGTAATTTAAAATCGGGAATTCAGGAGTTTCATAATAAATTTCTTTTAGTTTCTGCAGATAAAGTAGCTAATAATGTAATTATTGTTTGACGCCTACATTACGTCAATGTTTTATCTCTGGAACTCGGCAGCACCAATTCGTATACTCCAGTTAATTCTACTGAGGATGATGTTGTTTCCGCACATATCACTCGGTGCACTACTTTCAAGGCTGGTGTAAACGATAAGAAAAATAAACTGCCTACCATGTACTGGATTCCTAAATTACATAAAATTACATAAAAATCCATATAAGGCTCGCTTTATTTCTAATTCTATTGTCTGCACCACAACAAACATCTCCAAACTTTGACTTCTTGTCTTACTGCCGTTAAAGATCACGTTAAACTATATTGTGATAAAACTTATGAAAACTCTGGGATTAATTTATTTTGGTCTATAAAAAATTCAGGAGACGTTCTGGATAACATTTTCAAAAAAGGTCAAGTTTCATCAATAAGCACTTATGACTTTTCTACCCTATATACAACCTTACCTCATCACCTTATTAAAGACAAGCTAATTTCTCTTATTCAAAAAACATTCGCTAGAGAAAATACTACATTTTTGGCATGTAATAATATTAAAGCATTTTTTACTAACGGCAGTTTAGACAATTATACTATGTGGACTTGCTATAACGTTTGTGAAGCACTCATCTTCCTATTAGATAATATTTTGGTCAGGTATGGTACCACCGTTTATAGACAAATTGTTGGTATCCCTTTGGGTACGAACTGTGCACCACTTGTCGCTGATTTGTTTTTATTTTGCTATGAAAGAGATTTCATGTTGAGTCTTTCACCAGATACCCAGGCAGATGTTATTGAAGCTTTTAATGACACCTCTCGGTATCTGGATGACATACTGAACATTGACAACCCTTTCTTTCCAACTATGGTTGATAATATTTATCCTAAAGAACTTCGGCTTAATAAAGAAAATATATCTGATAATAACGCTTCCTTTCTTGATTTAGATTTCTCGATTGAAAATGGTAAAATAATTAGCGAAATCTATGACAAGAGAGATGATTTTAATTTTGACATTGTTAATTATCCCCACTTGGATGGGGATGTTCCCCGAGCGACTTCTTATGGGGTGTATCTGTCTCAACTTATTCGTTTTTCTAGAGCTTGTACTCGAGTTGAAGACTTTAATATTCGTAATCTTTGTATAACTAAAAGGTTACTCAATCCTGGTTACCGTTACCATAAACTTCGTAAAACCTTTAAAAAAAATTATTATCGTAACCCTGATCTTCTTTCCAAATATAAATGTAATTTAAGGACTCTTCTGCAACAAGGACTATCACAACCTGACTTTTATGGTGATGTGATTTATAAACTTCGTAAGATTCTTGGTCATGATCATTTTCATACTATCTTTGTTAAACTTGTTTATCAAAAGAGGTTATGACCCTATCATTTTGCAACGTACTGCATGCTTGGTGGTGGACCCTTTTTACAGTTCGCCACTATGCTTTCCTCTTTAATTGTAAGATGACCGCGTCCACAGCCTGTCCGGTCATCGTACAATTAAAGAGGAAAGCATGATGACGCCTACCTAAATCCCATTGGGACGGTGGCGTTTGATGTTTGTCCATGATCTTTCTTGTCGTGTCCTTAATGGTGTATTCTCTTACTGCTCTGGCTTCTGCCAAGTCATTGAGTACCTTCATTGTGGCTTTCTAGGCTATTGTTTTTTTGTATTATATTTACACGAGCATATTTGTGTTTTACTTATATTGCCTATTGATGCTGCCTTGTTGGTTAGAGATAAGATCATGGCGGGGATTTCTTTATTTACACTGTCCTGTTTTAATGGGATGACAGTAGGGTAAGTGTGAGGTTTGGTGCACCCTAGAACCGGTTTAAATCGCCAGTGGTCTACTTTGCCACTGACCGTTCCAAGGCTATAGCCCTATTGTCAACCCTTTTGTGTTTGTGATGTCGTTTACTTTTATAATTACTTTTGCCTTCTTGTTTGTATGTTTGTTTCTGTGTTTTGTGGTTGACTGTCCTCCTTGAATGCTACTTTCCCTGTCCGATCTATTTATATTTCTTTTAGCATGCATTTTTTATTTCCTCCAACATTACGTAGTCCGAGTATTGACGTTCATATCCTATCCAACCATAATCTTAAACGTAAATTTAAGAAAGTCTTTACTGTTGGAGACCTTTATTCTATTTATAAAAATTCAGGTAGACACGCCCTCCTTAGCAAAGTAGTCAGTCTGTCTTTTTCTTGCTTACAGAAACTTGACGAAGAAGCGGATGCCATTTATGTCCGTACTAATCCATTATATGAGGTTGCATCAATTATTCAAAGTTACACGCAACATATTTTGCGTCCACATATAGATGCTCCATCTGACCATCAAAGGCATTTTTTGAAGATAATTTATGTTGATAAAGGCATCGATTTCATTAATTTAGCCGGTATTTTTAATGATATGCGGGTGACAGACAAAATTCCAAAGTATTTCAAGAATATTGAGACTCCTGTTATATGTTACAAGTATAAGAAATCTACTAGAAATCTTATTTTCAATTATAATAGGATCGTTTCTGATCTTGAGATCGAGACATCTATTCCTACTGATTGAGATTGTCAAAATTCTAAATTTTGTTACGAACCTGCCGGTCACATTCTTACTGGAAATCTTGATGTATTTGAGGATATGAGGATTCGGCATTTAATTGCCAAAGGGCCTAAGTATCGCCTTCCATCTGATATTAATTTTAATGCCTGTCGCAATGAAATTGCGGGTTCTTTAACGGATTTCTGTACAAAGTGGTGTAGGCGAGAAAAAGCAGATAAACATGCACTTACTGCTTGGATGAAAACTATTTCAGAAACTGTTGAATTACGTATTTTGTTTTACGAATCAAATCCATCCCTGTTTCCACGGCCTTCCACTCACAATTTACGACACCTTAAGAAGGGTATTCAGAATTTACATACTAAATTTGCTCTAGTTCCAGCAGACAAAGCTTCCAACAATATAATTATTGTCTGACGACTACATTATATCAATACTTTGAATGCTGAGCTAGCGAGCACTTCTGCTTATGTTACTACACCTCTGCTGGAGACGGACATTGTTTCCCAGCATGTGACATTTATGGAGACTATAAAGGTTTCTGTAATTAGTAAGCAGACGAAGCTCCCTACAATGTACTGGATACCCAAACTTCACAAAATTCCTTACAAAGCACGTTTTATCGCTAATTCTAGTTCATGTACCACGACCAATATATCAAAACTATTGACTTCCTGACTTTCCGCGATTAAAGAACATATTGTAAAATATTGCGGAAAGGCCTTCGAGAACTCAGGAATCAATCTGTTTTGGTCTATCAAAATCTCTGGAGAAGTTCTTGACAAACTACGGTGTAAGCATTTTCATGCCTCTTCTCTAAGCACCTACGACTTTTCTACACTATATATTACACTACCACATCGTCTTATCAAAGAAAAATTGCTTCAGCTTATTCAGAAGACATTTGCTAGAGAAGGTACAACTTTTCTAGCTTGTAATAATGTCAGGGCTTTCTTTACTAACGCCCCATTGATAAGTATAATATGTGGACTTGCACTGATGTTTGTAGAGCCTTATCTTTTCTTCTGGATAACATCTTTATAAAATACGGTAAAACTATTTACCGCCAGGTTGTTGGTATTCCTATGGGTACTAACTGTGCGCCACTTGTTGCAGATTTGTTTTTTACTGCTATGAAAGAGATTTTATGTTGAGTTTGTCACCTGCTAGCCAGGGAGAAATTATTGATGCCTTTAATAATACTTCTCGGTATCTTGATGACATACTCAATATTGATAATCCGTTCTTTGCTCATATGGTTACTAACATTTATCCACCAGAGCTCACGTTGAATAAAGCCAACAGTTCGGATACTGTAGCAGCATTTCTCGATCTTCATCTCTCGATTTCAAATGATTGTATTCATACTAAAATCTATGATAAGAGAGATGATTTCAATTTTAACATCGTTAACTATCCACACCTGCATGAAGATGTACCTCGTGCTACCTCATATGGGGTGTATATCTCCCAGCTCATTCGATTTGCTAGAGCGTGTAATGATGTTATAGACTTCAATGATCGTAATCAAGTTATTACAAGTAAACTTCTTCAGCAGGGTTTTCGTTATCACAAACTACGTAGATATTTCTCTAAATTCTACCGCCGCAACGAGGGCCTGCTGGAAAAAAACAACACCAACCTTAAAACACTTCTGCGACTAGGCATATCACAACCCTCATTTTATGGAGATGTGGTCTATAAACTTCGAAAGTTAAAGGGGTCTGACGGGTTTCCTGACCGCTTTACAAATTTAATCAGGAAGTTCGTCAGAAAAGGACATAACCCTTTGGTTTTACAGCGCACTGCATGTTTAGTGATTGACCCCTCTACAGTCAGTCATTACGCTTCACTTTTCACTTGTGCGATGACTGGACTACCTCTTGGGACTCTATGATTGTACCTACTGAAACCCCAACTAAGGGAGGTGGGTGCATGAGCTTTCGTCCCTCGGAATTTCTGGTCGTACCCTAGATTGGTCTTCTCTGGATTCTGGATACATCCTGAGATGTTTATTATTTTGTATGTATATCTTTAGTTGGTTTCTCTGGATGTGGACTTTATTGTTAGAGATTTCCTTTTGATGGGATTTAGTTGTGTTTACACTGTCTTGTCTATTTGGGAGCTAAAGACAGGATAATAGCGAGGATTGTGCGCATATAAAATCGATTCAAGCTAACCAGTAGGTCTTATTGCCTACTGACCGTTCCAAGTCGGTAACCCTGGCTTCACCACCCTTTCTGTTGTTTTTTGTCTTTCATTGTAGTTTCAAGTCCTTGTTTGCAGTACAGTGCGGACCTACGATGCCATTGCGTTCGGACGCTGTGGTTTCTATAGGACCCTATATATCATTTTGTGGTTGACTGTCCTCCTTGAATGCTACTTTCCCTATCCGATCTTTTTATATTTCTTTTAGCATGCATTTTTTATTTCCTCCAACATTACGTAGTCCGAGTATTAACGTTCATATCCTATCCAACCGCTTCTAAAAGAAGCCAAAACGGGGTTGGCTGGGGGTATGAAATAAAACCTTAATTTCAACTTAGAAAGTTTGCAGATTATGAAATTAAAACATTTAATTGGCGATTTTAAAAAAGTTATCCCATTTTTCAAGTACACAATGTTTTTAAACGTGTTTTATTGTTGAAATATCCATTATAAAATCCTGCTAATATAAGCTTTCCCATCTCTTAAGGAATAAGGACGGGGCTAAATAATGAAGCATTCACTAGTTAAATGGGGTATTCATATTTAGCACTGGCTGCTAGGATGAGTGTATAACATCGAAGATTTCGAATCAAGTATTTGACCTTTTTGAAACAGAGGTCAAGATCAAAAATTCAAATTTGCCACAATAATCATTGATCCCGCAATTTTTAATATGTAAATGATATTTCTTTGCATTCATATTGTTTCGTTGTAACTTATTCGGCATAGTGTATACAGTTTAATTCAATTCCATTGACTTGATAGCGTAATTATATAAGCTTCCGACACTTCGTCAGCTGTTTCCTTTTACGTTTAAATAAGCATAACCTGCCTTTAAAGGAGGATATTAGTAACTGTATGGAAGATAAGTGTAGTTATTTGCGATGCCCCACCCAACCTATGGAATTTGATCTAGTTTGTACTATTTTGTACATGTCAAATTGAATAGTGTAAGTTAATGTACAACTAAATAGGGCGTCATGGTCTTATGGCAGCGTGTAAGTGCTTGCATCGTGACCTAAAGGTGTGCATTCGGGACACATCCATGGAACGTTGCGTTTGTGACTTGTATTCTGCCACTTACACATCCTCTTTTGGTCTTTAGATGGAAAAGCTGGCTCCACTAACCATGTTCTAGAGTTTATTTTGCCGGGCACGTACACGAATCAGAGCAATCTGATTCAATAAACAGATTCCCATGCATACTTTCTCTCGCGGAGTCGCTCTGTATAAAAATAATGTGTTAATAATTAATTATTAACAATTAAGTTCTACAGTATCAGTATTAGAATCTCAGTACACAATTCAGTGAAATGGCTATTTGGTAGTTTACATGATTCTAAATACCTTTCTTTAAAACTGTATTTAACTTTTGACAAACGCAACCATTTACTAGTTTACTAATAATGGAAGTTTTTAACTGACACCATTTAGATGAGAGTGATAAGTTTTATGATGGGTGTCTTGTGCTGGCTGACCAATATGGAAGAGACGGCGATAAGGCCATCGTTTACATCGCTGTTGAAAGCACGGCCATCAACGTAGGTGTTTGAAATAGGCAATGTCTTAACTAACTACACTATACTAATCCATTTTATGCCCACGTTATATTACAAACACATCGCAATATTATCTACGATGTATTATTTGAAATACACCAAGTATATAGCAAGTAGTTATTTAAAGCGCTTCGGTCAGTTGTATAAGGCCAAGAAAAAAATAGTCGTGTTTCGGGTTCCCGACGGACCCTATATGTTTTCCCGACCCTAACCTTTTTTTCCCTGTTTCAAAAAAAAGGGAAAAGAAGAAAACATCTCGATCTCTTGTGCCGCGATGATGATGATATTGTTTAAGTTCTGTATTCATCACTGCTTTAGTCAGACGAAAATACTGTGATTTGCGTATCTCGGATGTTTACGCTTGTTTTTACCCGGCAATGGCTGTCGCAGCAAGGCTCAAGGCCTTCAAGGTCGCTACAAGCAACCACCACTAAGAGGACAGGAGTTATATTAGCTGTATTGATCAACCTTGATGCGGGACGCCGACGCCGATGCCAACGCCGACGCCGGGGTGATTACATAAGCTCTCTTATTGTTCGAATAGTCGAGCTAATAATATATTAATATATACATCCTTGAGTTACTCAAAATTAGAGTTTAGAATTATCTTTTCTGGTTGTAATTTCTTCTACCTTATTCTTTTTTAGCAGGAAACGTGAAACACAACTATTTTTTTTCTTGGACTTAGTAGACCAACATGAACTGAACAACTTACCATAATAGATAGTACATCTCGTTGGGTGCATTTTGCATTATGTTCGTTCAAAAAAGCTCTATTTCTTATGTAATGCTTGCGTTTTCCTTTTGAAATTACGAAAACAAAAATCTAGGTTTCGGGTGAAGTAAATTAGGAATTTGCTGTTTAATCATTTATGTGGGTATATGACATGATTCTAAGAATTAACATTTCTAAATTTTAAAGCAAAAGGAGGATATTTAAAGGGAATGTAGCTACACGGCCAGACAAGATATATAATTGAGAGTTCTGAAAAAAACTGAGATGAAGGCCCTATCGTCTTAATGAGGCAAAATAGCATTTTTAACTTAATCAAGGGCAATAACCCCGCTGTTAAAGCAGAAATTGGTCCTAAATCAACAAATCCGCTTTTGATATGTTTTTAAGTATTAAATATCATTATAAATACGATTATTACTATGCCATTGATGTATGTTCAGTAAAAATATGTTTTTAAAGATAAAAATCGAACAGGCGAACAGGCATTGCTAAAATATCGAAAAAAATCTAAGGGGAAAAACTCTTGCGCGAATTACCGGAAGTGACGTCATTGGGAACAAACTATTTTTTGTTTACATTGGGACTGAACGCAAAACAGTATACCTTGTGTGAAAATGCGAGAATTAAGCGATCATGATACCGAGTCAGAGGAAATGCCCGTGATAAGACGGTTACACAATGTGCAACCTTACGATTTTGAGCCAGAATACGTGTCTGACGTAAATACATCGGATTCATCAACTGATGATGAAGTCGAACGCGGTGCAAATGGAGAGCTTGTAAAGACTATCGTGTCATTCATTCGTTACGTTCAGCGGTTCATTACACTATTCACTAATCTAACAAAATAGTGTCTTTATACACTGACAGCAACAACAAACAAAAAACAACGTAAACATTGTTTTCATCGAAATCTGACAGTAAGTCACCCGCAACACTGCAATATCTTGGTACATACACAATAACCGCGAAATGTAGTATATTCCGAATGAATGGACCTGGTCTAAATACGAGCGTCAGATTTTTTTTGCCGATAAGTAGACATGGAACAAATATATTTATTAGATATTATCCATAATTGATAAAAAATTAATGAAAACAATAATAAATGAAACAGCATATAATTTCTATAGTATTATATATTTGCCATAAGTCGCCATTAACACCAAACACTCTAGGAGCGGTGTTTGTAATATGACACGCTCTCTAGTCTCCACTGACCCCAAATATCGATACAAACTAATCAAATACTGCGGTGCACTATTGAAGTACAGCCTAATTAGGGTACAAACGTCGGTATATCACAAAAGCACGCACCATTTAGGGAAACCTAGTTTTATGATATATTTCCTGTTTATTACATTACTTGAGCAGTGTAATACCGCCGAGGGCAGACGCGTATTGCACAAGACGGATATATCACATGATATGCGAGCTCTAATTGTCGCGCACAAAGACAGACAAATACTATTATTTAAATAGTATAGCCAAATGTATTATGAGCACGATATAGACAGTTAGTAAGTATACTTACTCATGTATACTTACTCCTGATATACAGATCGAAAACAGACCAAACATATGCAATTACCATAATATAAAGTATATTATTCTATTACACTTGTTTTACTTATTGCACGAGCTAAGAGGCGTTATTGATGTTGTTTTGCCATAAAACATTACTGAATTAATATAAAAGCTAGTAATATTATTAATGTTCTGCCTTGTAATAGATATCCATGAAACATTTTGTATTTTTTTTTCAAATCCATAGACCTATATATGTTGATAATATATATTTATAACACTATTGGCAGAAGGGGTTTATAATTCAAAATTATTAAAATTAAAATTTGGGAACAAAGACACAGTGTTTATTTCACCGGATTCATTTAAATTTATATGCTGAACGTTCTTAGCAATATTTTAAAAAAAGACGGCTACATATTATTGGCGCCGTCAACTCTTCATTGATTCACGTAAAGACGCATGCTTCTAATTCAACAGCTAAACATTCACGGTGTATATAAAGATCTAAGACTATACACCTTTCTTCAAATTATCATACGTATACCCGATGAGGTACTAAGATAATTGAACATAAATTTCAATCTTACTTCATGTATGAATTTCCTCCTCAACGCCGGTCGAATAGGCGAATACAACTTGCTTGGAGACGGCGGGTAATGCACCTCTCATTTTTATAGTCAAATATCGTTGGTACCGCTGTTGCTTTTATTATGCATGGCCTTTTGTTCTCCAAATTCAAAGATAATGAAACCAAAGGATGGACTTCCCACGAAGTCAACTCAAAATGTTTGCTACAAACTCGCGCGTCTTTCGTAGGTTCCCACTTTCTCGACGAGTGGGGCGATTTTCTTCGGTAACGGTCTAACCACACTTCAGATCTTAATATATCATTATCTCGATTAGGGAAACGAAAGAAACTTAAGTTATTATCTTGTCCTTCTTTATGCAAACGTTTTCACCCAGCAACAGCACACGGCATTTTTAACAAGTACCATAAAATGTAATCCTACATAGACAATACTATACAACTCAATGCGACACGGCTAATCGTTTTGTACCAATGACGTCACAGGATCACGTGACACTTACCAGGGCGAAACTCGAAGCGTGTGCGCTATGAGATAAAATTGGCTACTGTGAGGAAACGGGACAACTAATAAGTGTAAGATTTGAACAGATTGTATATTATTTATATATATTTCCGAATAAATACTCAAAAGACACGCCATATTTCACCTTTAATAGTTTGATCTAACTGGTTTTCAAACTCGTCCGAGCTGTTATTGATATTAACAATCTGTGCAAGTTTGCTAAAAATCAAATAATAAATGAAGGTGCTAGAGTGTTCACAAGGCTTAATATGGCATTTTTCAGCAAAACAAGGGCCATAACACCGGTGAAATCTTTCCGGTTTTCGAATTTGTCCGAGCTTTCATTGATATAAAGACACTGGCAAAGTTAAGTAAAGGTCCGATTAATATTGAAGTCCCTAGAGCAGAAAATAGCATTTTTCAGAAAAACAAGGGACATAACTCCGGTGTTAATGATCCGATTTAGCTGATTTTCGAACTTGTTTGAGCTTTCATTGATATTACAATCTGTGCAAGTTTGGTAAAGATCAAATAATAAATGAATGTGCTAGAGTGTTCACAAGGCAGAAAATGACATTTTTCAGAAAAAACCAGGGCCATAACTCTGGTGTTACTGACCCAATTTAGCTGATTTTCGAACTTATCCATGCTATCAATGGTATTAACAATCTGTTCAAGTTTGGTAACGATCAAATAATAAATGAAGGCCCTAGAGTGTTTACAAGGCAAAAGTTAAAAGACGGACGGACGACGGACGGACGACGGACAACAGCTCTGCTGGCTTTCATTAACAAAAACAATAAACATTAAAAAAAATATTCCAGTTTCGAGCGTGGGGGTTGGATGGCGTGGGGAGGTGGGGCAACATAGCTATGTGTTAGAATTTATCAAAACAACACAGAAATATGTAAAAAGAATAAAAAAAATAAAAAAATAAAAATTTCGAGTGTGTATGTGTGTTGGGGGGGGGGGGGGAGTGGGGGTGCTGGGGATCAGGCGGTGTAGGGGATGAGGGAGCAACATATATGTGTAAGAACCTATGTGTAAGTATTGACCAAAACAACACAAAAATAAAGGTTAAATAAAAATATACTAGTTTCGAGTGTGTGGTGGGGGAGTGGGTGGCGGGTGGCGGGAGTGGAGAGGCATGGGGTGAGGGGGCAACATGTGAAGAAATGACAAAAGCAACACAGAAATATGTATAAAAAAATAGTTTCAAATGGGGGGAGGGGGGTGAGAGGTGGGGGTGGGTGGGGGGAGCAACATATATGTGTAAGGATTGACTAAAACAACACAGAAATATGTAAAAAAAAAAAGAAAAAAAAAGTAGAATTTCGAGTGGGGGTGGGGAAGTAGTGGGGGTGGAGAGGCAGGGAGTGGGGTGGAGGCGGCAACATATATGTGTAAGAAGCTATCTGTAAGAATTAACCAAAACAACACAGATATATGTAAAAAACAATAAACATTAAATAACAATATTCCAGTTTCGAGCGTGGGGGTGTGGTGGCGGGGGAGTGGGGGCAACATAGCTATGTGTTAGAATTGACCAAAACAACACAGAAATATGTAAAAAAAACAGAAAAAAAAGTTTCGAATGTGTATGTGTTGGGGTGGGGTAGAGGCAGGGGCGGGGCGGGGAGGGAGCAACATATATGTGTAAGAAGCTATGTGTAAGAATTGACCAAAAACAACACAGAAATATGTAAAAGAAATAAAAGTTAAATAAAAATATTCTAGTTTCGAGTGTTATGGTGGGGGTAGTGGGTGGTGGGTGGCGGGGTAAGGGAGGCAGGGGGAGGGGCAACATGTGTAAGAATTGACAAAAGCAACACAGAAATATGCACACAAATTATTTATTTTTTTCAAGTTGGGAGGGGGTTGGGAGGGGGGCTGAAAGGCGGGGGTGGGGGGAGCAACATACATGTGTAAGAATTTACTAAAACAGCACAGAAATATGGAAAAAAAAAGGTTAAAAAAAATAGTGGTGTGGAGTGGGGATGGGAGTGGGGGCGGAGGGGGGAGATGAGGGAGCCCATGCCCTAATATGGGTTAAGTATTAATTAGATGCATAATGCTATAACAAATCCAAAACCAAAATTATAGATATATACCTGCTTACATGCAAACCAAGATCTGCCTTTATTGCACATTTTATGGGCCATCACAATTTGGGTTCCATGGGAGCCCAGACTTTGCAGAAGACAAAATTACTTACCCAACCCTTTACAACATACAATAAGGAAACCAATTCCAAAAACTAGTTCAGCTAGGACAAGAAATGTACGAGACAGCTTACACGCAAAATTTGATGTGAAACACACACATTTTTAGGGCTATCAGAATGTGGGTTCCATGGGAGCCCAGGGGTTACAAGAACCAAAATTACTTAAGCAGCCCTTAAGTTAATGCTATAAGAAAGCTAATGGCCAAATTTGGTTGTGCTAGGGTAAGAATTGTAAGAGAAATAGACTGACTTCTCTACACTTTATACAACCTTACCACATCACCTTATTAAAGACAAGCTAATTTCTCTTATTCAAAAAACATTCGCTAGAGAAAATACTACATTTTTGGCATGTAATAATATTAAAGCGTTTTTAACTAACGGCAGTTTAGACAATTATACTATGTTGACTTGCTATGAAGTTTGTGAAGCACTCATCTTCCTATTAGATAATATTTTGGTCAGGTATGGTACCACCGTTTATAGACAAATTGTTGGTATCCCTATGGGTATGAACTGTGCACCACTTGTCGCAGATTTGTTTTTATTTTGCTATGAAAGGGATTTCATGTTAAAACAGATGTTATTGAAGCTTTTAATGACACCTCTCTATATCTGGATGACATATTGAACATTGACAACCCTTTCTTTCCAAATATGGTTGATAATATTTATCCTAAAGAACTTCAGCTTAATAAAGCTAATACATCTGATAATAACGCTTCTTTTCTTGATTTAGATCTCTCGATTGAAAATGGTAAAATAATTAGCAAAATCTATGATAAGAGAGATGATTTTATTTTTGACATTGTTAATTACCCCCACTTGGATGGGGATGTTCCCCGAGCAACTGTTTATGGGGTGTATGTGTCTCAACTTATTCGTTTTTCAAGAGCTTGTACTCGAGTTGAGGACTTTAATATTCGTAATCTTTGTATAACTAAAAAGCTACTCAATCAGGGTTACCGTTACCATACACTTCGTAAAACCTTTGCAACATTTTATCATCGTAACCCTGATCTTCTTTCCAAATATAAAAGTAATTTAAGGACTCTTCTGCGACAAGGACTATCACAACCTGACTTCTATAGTGATGTGATTTATAAACTTCGTAAGATTCTTGGTCATGATCAATTTCATACTATCTTTGTTAAACTTGTTAAAAAGTTTATCAAAAGAGGTTATGACCCTATCATTTTGCAACGTACTGCATGCTTGGTGGTGGACCCTTTTACAGTTCGCCACGATGCTTTCCTCTTTAATTGTA